>OZ034802.1:63021652-63048463 GCA_964028335.1 Altica lythri
TGCGGTTGGATAACAATCAATCAATTGTTAAGATATAGGGCGTGGATAGATATTCATTCATAAATGATCAAGATTATTTTAATATATTTGAAATAAATATTGGATGTCTATATTAGTTTTTGATCAAGATTAAATAAATGTGTTACGGCATCAACAAAGTATCCTAAATAAATTAAACTTGTGGGCTGTTTTTTTTTTATTTTTGTATATAAATAAATAATATCCTTATTCAATCCAATCAATCAAATTACATACTATAAAATAAAGTTTAGTGTTACAGCCTAGCTTAAAGCTACTCTACTGAACCATATTTATAAACATATTACATGCTGAACTGTCCGAAAAAATTATAATTAATAGCACTGCAGAATTTTAAGAAAGTAACTTTGTTGTATAATATGAATTAGAACTCAAAAATTTAATCAAACTTAAACTAAAATATACTTATAGCAAACTACACTCACCCTTATCAAGCACCGCTATATACTGAAACACGTATGGGGGCTTTTTACACAATTTATTTACAAAATTGTTAAGATACACTGAACTCTGCTGGATAACGTCTAACTACTTGACAATACAATGAACTCTTGTGAACACTTGACTCGAACTGACGTTAACTGCCCATGCATCCCCTTATATACAACTTTATTTAATCTAGTTAGTGTGTTTAGAAGTTTCTAGAATTTTCTAGAAACATTATTTAAAATGGTCAGTTGATTTTTTTACAAACTTCTAAAAATCAACTGTCAACAACAATCTTTCAAATTAAGGTCCCTTCCTTTACGGTTATCCCGTTACACTGCCCCCTCCTTAGATTCATTCCTCCTGGAATGTTATTTCCTTCATCGGAATCCCGCACACTCCCTGAGCCAGCCGAACCATCTTCTTGGAGTCGCTGCGCATCTCCACTGTGGTTTCCCTGGTAAGGCGCCAAACGATCATGATGGACCACGACGGGTTTCCCTCTGGAAATTTTCACGATCCGATAAATGACATCGTTAATCTTCTTCTTGATGGTGTAAGGACCTTCCCAGTTCTTTTGTAATTTGGGACAAATACCTCGACGCCGTCGGGGGTTATAGAGCCAGACTAAATCTCCAACTTGGTAACTCTTTTCCATTGTCCGTGTGTCATAGTACCTCTTCATCCGATCACTAGATAATTGCAGTTTTCCACGCACCAGGTTGTGTATATTTTCCATTCGATTCTAAAGGTCGGCGACATATTGTTCACGTGCCATTTCTTCACCAGGTTTACAACCAAACACCAAGTCACAGGGTAGCCTCATTTCTCTACCGAACAGGACCTTCGCAGGCGTTTGGCCAGTTGATTCGTTGATGGCCGATCGAATTGCCATTAGAAATAGTGGAATATGTCGATCCCAATCCCTCTGACAATCTGACACCACTTTTGACAGATAGTTGGTTATAGTCCGGTTCATTCGTTCCACCATTCCATCAGACTGAGGGTGCATCGCTGTGGTTCTCGTTTTGTGGATGCCTAATCTTTGGCAAACTTCTTGAAACAGCTTGCTCTCAAAATTTCTTCCTTGGTCTGAATGTAATTCTAATGGTACCCCAAATCGGCTTACGAATTCTTCAACCAATATATCTGCTAAAGTGGTAGCTTCCTGATTGGGAACTGCATATGCTTCAACCCATTTAGTGAAGTAGTCCATTACAACAAAGATGTACTTGTTTCCTACATCGGTCTGTGGAAGTGGCCCCAATACATCTACTGCGATTCTTTCAAAAGGACTTCCAACCAAGTATTGCTGCATTTCCGCCTTCGGTTTTCGGTGCGGACCGTTACTGTCAGCACATGTAGTGCATTTACGACACCAATCTTTAACATCATTAGTGCAATTTACCCAGTAAAATCTATCTCGGATCTTTTGCAGCGTTTTCGTGATACCCAGATGTCCTCCAGAACTATCATTATGCATCTGTTTTAAAATTTCCGGTACAGCATTTCTTGGGACCACTATTTGTTTCCTTGTTTCTGTGCCCTCGGAATTTTCTACAAGTCTTTTAACGAGTCCTTTGTCCAAAATTAAAGAGTTCCATTGGGACCAGTATGCTTTTAAAGCAGGAGAGGATGAGGATATCTCTCTCCGCAACGGACGACGGTCCATTCTCTTCCACTCCCTAATCTTTCTCAGAACGGGATCGTTTTCTTGTTGCTCCTCCAGCATAGAGCTCTCGTCTTCTGGCACCACCTTAACTAAGGCAAGTTTTTCCTCGTTCTGCTCCATACGGGTACAATGGGGGCAATCAGGTCGACATGGTCTTCTGGAAAGTGCATCAGCATTACGATGTCTGGTTCCAGGCCTGTGCTCGATTTCAACATCATATTCCTGCAGTTTTTCGAGCCATCTTGCTATCTGTCCTTCTGGGTTCCTAAAGCTAAGTAGCCACTTTAAACTAGCATGGTCTGTTCTGATCAGGAATTTTCTGCCATACAGATATTTATAAAAGTGTTCGACGGATTTTACAACTGCTAACAGTTCCCTCCGAGTTACACAGTAGTTCTTTTCAGCTTTCGATAAAGTTTTGCTGAAGTAACCAACCACTCTTTTCTTACCGTCTTGTAGCTGTGACAAGACGGCTCCAATTCCCACATTGCTGGCGTCGGTGTCCAGAATAAGCTTACCATCAGGAAATGGATAAGCAAGAACAGGTGCTGACGTAAGCTGTTTCTTCAATATTTCAAACGCCTTTTGACATTCCTGATCCCAACAGAAGGACTTATCTTGTTCTGTCAAACGTGTCAAGGGTTTGGCGATGTCTCCAAAATTCTTGACATATCGTCGGTAATAGGAACAAAGACCCAAGAAACTCCGGAGCTGATGTTTGTCGATAGGGATTGGCCATTCCTGAACGGCTTGTATCTTAGCGGGGTCAATAGCAACGCCATCCTTGCTTACGTTATGTCCTAAATAGTTGACCTGTCTCTGGAACAAGTGGCATTTCTTAACATTCAATGTTAGATTAGCGTTCTGTACTCTTTTAAAAACTTCTTCCAGGTTAGATAAATGTTCCTTAAAGGTCTTACCCATTATGATGATGTCGTCTAGATAAACTAGACCAGTTTTCCATGACAAACCCCGCAGGATGTTCTCCATTAGTCGTTCAAACGTCGCAGGAGCATTACAGAGGCCAAATGGAAGGACCGTGAATTGCCATAACCCTGATCCACTGGTAAAGGCAGTCTTTTCTTTGTCTGCAGGATTCATTTTAACTTGCCAGTATCCGCTTTTAAGGTCCAAGGTAGAAAACAGAGTAGAACCCGCCAAAGCGTCGAGGGCATCATCAATCCTTGGCAGAGGATAACTGTCCTTCTTAGTGACATCATTTAGCTTTCGATAGTCGACACAAAACCGCATTGATCCGTCTTTCTTTCTCACTAATACCACAGGAGAAGCCCACGGACTACTGGATGGTTCGACTATGCCATTTTGAATCATTTCTTTAAGGGCTCTGTCTGCTTCTTTCTTTTTAACTTGAGGCATCCTTCGGGGTACCTGTCGAATCGGACGTGCATCACCAGTGTCAATTCTATGTTGTACAACATCAGTTCTTCCCAGTTTACTTTTAGAACCAAATACAGGTTTATACCGGTAAAGTAGATCTCTTACCTGTTTCTTTTCTAATTTTGACAAAGAGGGGTCTAATTTTGTCATTAATTGTTCAATTTCGTTGGTCTCATCTGTTTCCGTAACATTTATCTTGTGAATTATGGCCATTACCGGTTCTAAACTTCCCATTTCCGTGTCCTTTCGGAGAAGAACTGGATGATCGTTCAAGTTGATAACTCGGATGGGTACCTCTTTGGCGGATCTAACAAGAGTCTTACCCACAAGGAGTCCTTTTCCCAATTCATGGTCATGGTTCTTCGGCTCTATCATGGCTGGGGCACCATCTGGCTCCAGTCGATCCAACCGCGCTGTGACGACACATTCGCAGCTTGCCGGAAGTTCGATATCATCGATTAGCTTAATCGAGGCATTGTCAACTTGTTTTCGGTGCAGGAATATTTCTTCATTACCAGTACGAAGGATACGTTGGCGAAGATCCAAATGAAAACCACAGTGGAGCATAACATCCATGCCCAGAACAACATCTTCATCAACGTCAGCCACCAGCACTGAGTGAACAAGAGAGGTTGAACCAAACTGTAGCGTCACCTGTATCTCACCGTAGACTCTAGCAGAATCTCCGGTAGCGGTACGCAGTCTCCAACTGGTAGGCCACATCTTCTTTCGCATAATGATGGATGGTCTAACGATAGTTTTTGTAGCTCCAGTGTCTACCAGCATGCTAAAGTTCTTCCCATCAATGAGGCCATCCACATATAAGCTGTCCACGTGATGTCGCAGAGTTGCCAATTTAATGGTGTGAGGGGCTTCGGGAATGTTTGGGGTCGATTTCGCCCTCCAGGAGTCGACCCGTTCTAGTTTTCCTTCTGCTGGGGTACTTCAGCAGAAGATTTTTCTTTTTGGGGGCAAGTATTTCTTATATGGCCTAGTTCTCCGCAGTTCCAGCATCTCACTGGGCGCCTTCTTTTTGGAGATAACTTCATTAATCTCTCTACTACCGCTTCAACGTCGCTAACGGAATGAACGGCATGGTCGTAGTTACCGGTGATTTCCCTTAGTCGAGCAACTCCACGTGAGGCCTCCGTCGCCGCCTCAAACTCCAGGGCAATGGTCAAGGCGTCCACAAGAGTCTTCGGCCGCGCCAACCGTACAGCGCGCTGCAACTCGACGTCTCGAAGACCATCGGTGAAGGTTTGGACTGCTAGGCACTCCAGGAAATCCTCCGCTGCATTTGAATACGCAAGTCGTACCATTCTTGCTACATCCGCTTCAAATTCCTGGATAGTTTCTCCATTTTTCTGTTTTCGGCTCTTTAACTGCATTCGGTACACCGGTTGTAGATGAGTTTGACCATAACGCATCTCTAGACGATTCACCAATAACTCGAAGTTGTCAGCTTCATCCGGTGTCAATGATTGCAAGACGTCTAAAGCTTCGCCTCGCAGAGCTACGGTTAGGGACAATGCCTTCTCCTGGGATGACCATCCATTAGCTCTGGCCGCTGCGTCGAATTGTTTCAGATAATTTGGCCAGGAAGTCTTCCCGTCGAAGGTCGGGGGTTTCATCGTCGTTCGTACTTGGGTAGTCTCCCCATTTCCTCGTCGGTCGACGTCTACGTGGCAGGTTTCCGTCCTTTCTGCATCGCCGTCGCCGTGGTGGATGGGCTGGTTTCGACGACAAGCTTCGTGTTCTCGTTGAAGCTTCTTTATTTCGGACTGCATTTGCTGGTTGATCTGGTTTTGCTCGTCTCGCAAGTTGGCGACTTGTTGATTTTGCTCGTCTCGCATGTTGGTCACTTGCTGATTCATGTTGTCCACTTGCTGATTCAAGTTGTCTACTTGCTGATTCAAGTTGGCAACTTGCTGATTTTGCTCGTCACGGAGATGTGATATTTGCTGGGAGAAGGAACTGGATAACTCTTCTGGTAGGGTAGACATCCGTTGTGATAGCTGGGACACCTCTTCGCGCTGGCTTCTTATCTGACTGGATAGCTCTTCTTGTTGGTTCGTCATTCGCTGTGATAGCTCCTCTTGTTGGCTCTTCATCTGACTGGACAACTGGGAAAGTTGTTGAGTTTGTTCTTCTTGTTGGCTCGTCATTCGTTGCGATAGCTGGGACATATCTTCGCGCTGGCTGATTATCTGACTGGACAACTGGGACAGTTGTTGAGCTTGTTCTTCTTGCAGCCGGGAAAGTTGTTGAGCTTGTTCTTCTTGCAGCCGGGAAAGTTGTTGAGCTAGTTCAGAATTTGCTTTTTGAACTGGGTCTTCGAAATCTACAGCGTCAGGGTCTAAATCATTATTTACATAGTATTCACGGAGCCTTCTTAACAATACAGATTTGCTTCCAGTAGTTTCCAACTCCAATTCTTCGAGCTCTCTTCTGAGCTCAGCCACCAATAGTTCATTTATCTTTTTTCCAGGCATTCTTGTATCTTCACCCCACACCTGACACCAATTTGAAACACGTATGGGGGCTTTTTACACAATTTATTTACAAAATTGTTAAGATACACTGAACTCTGCTGGATAACGTCTAACTACTTGACAATACAATGAACTCTTGTGAACACTTGACTCGAACTGACGTTAACTGCCCATGCATCCCCTTATATACAACTTTATTTAATCTAGTTAGTGTGTTTAGAAGTTTCTAGAATTTTCTAGAAACATTATTTAAAATGGTCAGTTGATTTTTTTACAAACTTCTAAAAATCAACTGTCAACAACAATCTTTCAAATTAAGGTCCCTTCCTTTACGGTTATCCCGTTACAATACGTTTGTTTACAAGTTATAAGAAATGGTAGGATAAACATTTTTATTATGTGTGTTATATACACATGACAACGCTTTAATTCTTACTTTTTAAGCGTCTATCCTAAATTTTATGCTGTTTAGTAAATTGGTCGAAATTCGTCGTTCATAATAATTGTTTATCTATTGCTTTTGTTTTAAAACATTGCAATCGACTTTTTTCGAATTCACGTAGGTATATCTCAAAGTGGAAATAATGCCTTTGGACGCTGCAGGAGTAGCCAGTGCTGTAGCTCTTAATGATGAAGGATACAGCCAACGTCGTATAGGTGGGATATTTGGCGTTCCTCGAACAACGGTACAAGACGCCATTAGGCAGTTCAGGGTTCTTATAACAAACGGCCATTTCAACATCGACATCGCTGTACTTCTGATCGCGATGACCAATTTATTGTCAATATTCTACTGAGAGATCATTTCTGTACAGCTGCTTTAGCCAGACACCGACTATTCGAAGTAAGAAATGTAAGTGTGAGTAAAAAAAACAGTAAAGAGAAGACTAAAAGAACGAGATCTTCGTCCTGCATGAGTTGCCAAACTCAAACAGACTTTAGTTTGCGCGTCAATATGTTGATTGGACTATGGAATAGTGAAAGAATATATTGTTCTCTGATAAAAGCACAATATGCTTAAGAGGTCCAGATGGACGTCAACGTGTGTACAGACGCCGGAATAAGTGTCTCATGTTTCATACAGAGTGGTACAAACAGTGGCATACCAAGGTGACTTATTAATGGTGTTGGGTGGCATCTTTTATAAGACATGTTGCGTTCGACATATGTCATCTCAATGCACATCGGTACCTGGTGGAGGTTCTGTAGGACCATGTAGTTTTATTTGCACTGTTTATTGTAAGTGATTCCTTTTATTGCTTGATAATGCACAAGCACACATCGCCCACCTAACTACTAAATACCCTAACCAAGTAGGTATTCACAGATTACCATGGCCAGTCTACAGTGCTGACCTTAAACCTATTGAGAATATCTGAGATAAGCTAAAAAGATGAGTTCAAGTAGGAATACAATCTTCCATAAATGTTAGGAAGCTTAAAATTGCTCTAATAGACGAATGGTACAATATCCTCCAGTACGATGTCCAAGACATAATACACGGCCTTCCCAATAGGGTGCACGTGAAAATCGAGGTATCCGGTTAATTGTGCCGGTGATCTTATTTTAATACTTATTATAGGTAATTATTTAATTTAAGTGAAGTGACCTACAGACTACTGTTCATTAAGTAAAAAACTTTTAACCTATAAAACTGAAAAATTTAACAGGAAATGACTTATGGTACCGGGGGGCGTTAGAAGCAATGGAATGCTGTAAGACTGGGATTGATAATTTATTACCAAACCTAATTGGCACATTATGAACATTATGATAAAAAGTTCTTTAAACGAACTTGCTGAATCTGTATTTTTAATAATTTTAAACAAAAATGTGCAAAAGTGGAGACTAAACCGAATGTCCATTCTTAACCACCGCAAATCATTGTAAAGGTAAGACACATAATCGTATCTTCTTAGTCCATAAACAAACTATACAAATTTTTTGAATTCTTGTTTTGCTTTTTAAATCAATACAAAAGTTATAGACATAATCAATACAGTTAAAATGCGACAAAACTGGGGACTTACACTCCTCAGTTTAGAATTTAAAATATGTCAACTGCTATACAAAAATTGTAAAGACATAAAATGTTTTTTTCAACTAATTTTTTAGGTGTTTTTTAAATCTAAGATTATTGCCTCGTCCACGTAGCCCCTCTGAGAGGTATTAATACAAATTTTCATGTTATTTTTAAGAAAGTCGATTTTATTATTATTTCCAAATATCATGTAGTGCGGTTTATTATGGTTTAGCTTAAGACTGTGTTGTTTAGAAAGGTCACTAAGGATTTTAAGATCTTCATTAGTTAGCCTACCAGCCTTCACACAGTTCTTATTGTCGGAACAGAAATATATTTGTGTCAGCAGCAAATGCTTGTACTCTACAATGACGCAATGATTTAACAATGTTAGACGTATAGATAAAGAACAGAAAGGGGCCAAATATCGTCCCATGTGGCACGTCTGATTTAGAAAGTAAATTGTTGCATTTAATCGATTGTAATCTATCAAAAGGAAGGAAGAATGATCAAAGCCGTAATATTTTAACTTAGAAACAAGAAGTGAATGATTTTTAGTGTCGAAGAATTTTTACTAAAGTATTTATTATTTTTTTGTCAGAAGCAAGGAAAATATGATCAGTTACAAGTTATAATTAACAAAAAAAAAAAAAACAGATCTGGCACATCGCTTTTTAACGTTCTGTAATTTTATTTGACTAAACATATGTATGATTAATATGACTTATCATCAAATAATCTTTACACTCTCAAAGAAGCTGTAGGAGTTTTTCACTTAAAAATCCTTTTTATGTGGAAGGATCAGTCCATTCTAATCCATTTTTTACGATTACTGGTATGACTTTGCGTTTTGAACTATGTTTCTACACTCTTTCATTTGGTTTTGTACGATAGTCTTTAGTTTTATCTTTCTAAGGTTTCCTTTGTGTGGTTTTCCATTTTATATTACGGCTATATCTAGCTTCCTTTCCTGGTGAAATCTATTCTGTTTATACTTTTATAGGGCAAATTTTCTTAATTTTTCATGATGTATCCATACCATCTAACTTTCTGTGCTTCAACAACTTCCTAACAGTCGTAAATACTTCTGTTGTTATCTTTCTTTTCGTAGTGCGTACGGTTTAGCGATCAAGCTACTCAAGGCGTAGTCCTCCATAAGAAATCTATGCTAAAAAAATACTGTAAAACTCATGAATCAACAACTTTAAACAATTATTTTTATCTTTTTAAGTAAATAAACACATAATAAAAACAAACTAAAAAATGTTAGTCTATACTATCTATACTAATATTATAAAGAGGAAATGTTTGATTTTTTGTTTGTTTGTTTGTTTGTTTCAAAAATTCTTTCACCGTTGGCAAGCTACACTATTCCCGAGTGACATAGGATATGTTTCACCTAAAAAAAAATAGGGAGCCTTACTAAAATGCCATTAATGTAACCAAAAATGACCTTAAAATCCTTACATCGCGTGCGTTGAGAATACTATTAATTATAGAATAAAACAATGTACTACGATTTTGAAGAATATATAAATATCTACAAAAAATGCCGTGACAGGCATATGTCTAACTGTTATAGTTACGTCACAATAACTTATTTTTAATTTTTTTAAAGTTTTTATCTTAGCATGTGCAATGGGACGAGGCTACTTATAAAGGAATTAAAGGACAATTAAGTTGTAGCAACCTATATAACTGAACCACCAGCTGGTCAACTAGCTCATACACTGAAAATACCGATGATCCCAACTGATCTACCAAATCCATTTAAACCGCTTCAATTTCCTATCAAAACATCTTTCGCTTTTACTAATAACAAGTTTCAAGGTCAAACCTTCCAAATAGTAGGGTCGGAGCACGTGAAAATCAATTTATTTTGCTGCCAGAAAATAAAACAACATGTAATATTGTTTACAGGGAAGCGTTGATCCAATAAATTTAATGGCTTTTGTTATTTTTCTTTAATCCCCGTGCAAAGCCGGGGCGGGCTGCTAGTATTATACAAACAGATAGCCTATTATATAATAGGTATTAGAATTAAAAAAATCAAATAACCTATTTAATACTTTATTGTATTAAAAAATACAATTAATGAAATTTTGTGTCACTTTAAATTAAAATTAACTAAAGTATTCAAATTTAATGCACAAAAGGGATAGATAGTAGGTATAGGTGTGTAACTATAATATCATTTCCTTGATTTTCATAGATCAAACTAATCTAGCTGTATATTGCAGTATTTAATTTAAACCGTCTGTAATTTTTAAAGATATAATCAATTTCGACACATTAATTGCGTTCGGCCGGTAGCTAAGTAATCGCTTTCCGAGAAGAAATCAGACCAGAAAATTAAAATGTTTTGATAGATATTAACATACCTATTTCAAACAAATATTGATTGATTAAGTTTCACATTGAATCTTTGATAATATCTAATGATAAACTGTTGGGCGAGAAGCAAACCAAATTTATATTGAAACTTAAGTTTTTATTAAAAAGACCATGAATTTATTTATACGACGCATCCAAGTGCCGTAGCTAACCAATAGAGGAATAAAGAACATTTTTTTTGTAAAATTTCTAGAGTTTTTGTAAATTTATTTTAATTAACTTTCCAATTTTATTCGTTACAACTAAATTTTATAGTTTGGATTATTTCTCTTTAGGTATATCACAACTTTATTGTCTATATTGATTTCCCATAATATCATGAAGTAAGTGCCAATCGTGCACTTGTAAAAGGTAAAATAAATTAGAATAATCTCACCTCGTCCCCAATGTAAAGTGTAAAGTTATTAGAAACCACTTTGACCCGATTTGCGTCTTCTTTACCACCGGATCCTACCAAAAGAGTCCCCACTGGGATATGGGTTATATGCAGCTTGGTAAGGCTACTACTAACTGCAGTCCAAATAAAAGGTCGATTCCAGGTATAAAAAAAATGCCGAATTGCAGTCTAAACATTTCAGTTGCAGGTACCTAGATGAATAAACTCGCTTCATATAATCAGTAGCGTCCAGTGGAGAGTTATTTATTAGTATCGTTATTTTAATGAAATTGCAATGGTCGATATTTTAAACAATATTAGGTCGAGTAATAGGTCGTACTGAAAAGATTTGTATAATTATTTGAAATCAGTGTAATGTTAAAAAAATGTGGATGCACATTTATTAAAACACGTTATACTATATAATATTGGTAATTTATATCTTTTATTTCGAAACTTTAAATACACATGTGAAAAATAATATTCGTAAGTAAAAGAAACATTTAAAATAATATGAATTATAAGTTTCACCTATTTTTTAATGTACTTACAATAACATTATTCGATTACCAAAAACCTTGTCATGAAATATAATATTAAAATTTATTTTGGAATTTAAACTGAACAGTTTGATTCCTAATGGTTAATATAACTATAAGAAACACACTTTAGGAAATCTAATCTACAAATCTGTCTTTGTAAGTACTGGTCAATTTTTTGCTGAATGAACCTTTGCTTGATGGATGTTTTTGCTCGGATCACATGTTTTTCTAACCTAAGGCAGCTGTTCATTTTGGCATAAGTATCTGTTTGCATCCCAATCAAACATTCCAGAAATTTGTGAATATTTGGATGAGGTGTTTCGCAATACTTTTTAAACACAGAGTGAAATGCTTCACAATTATTTGTAGTTCGGCAAGTTGCAGATGTTAATGCAGCCCAAATTTGAGGTGGAAATGTTGCATCCTCAGATATGTATGTATTGACCAAGTAATCAGTCAAATCAGTTAATTTTGAGTCTACGGGCATTATCGACATTAAATCCTCCACAAAAGCATCCCCAACTTCTTCAGGAGGCAAATAAAGTAAACCGAAAATATAGTGAATCCATTTTCCAATTTCGGAGTCATTGTTGCTATACTCATTTGATAAACCTAGAGATTGAATTTTTGAGGAATAAGTACCTTCCTGCGAATATTTGTCAATGACCTGAATTTAGGTATTAGTTTTCATTGCCGAATTCCCTAAGTTCAGATTTTATATCAATGTTTATATCAACTCAGAAAATATATCAAGAAATATATTTTAAAAGTTAGATACGCCTATGGATGTTTAAAATTCTACATTTATTTAGACTGCAATTAGTATTTTTTCTACCTGGCCGATAACCCAAAACTTCAGACTGCAATTCGGCATTTTTGAAAATTTAGACTGCAGTTTACCGGCACCGGGCTACTTACCAAGCTGCATATAACCTATATATGTGATTTTCATCACTGTTCATATAGCAAATTAAAACATAATTTCTAGGTGAGCAGTTCATTTTTGATTTCATTTAAACACTCTTAAATCTAAAAAACAATCTTGCATAAGAAAAAAAACTCTATTTCCTTAAAAATTATACAAAAGCAGTCTATAAGTCATTTTAATTAAAGCAATTGCTTTAAACCAACATACAGTCCTTAACAGAAAAGTAAATGAGCTAAGTTGGTAAGTTTTAAACTAATATTCTTAAAAAAGTCGCAAATGCAAAAACCTGGACGAGCAAAAAATTTGTATTAAACACAAAATAAAATTAAAAATTTTAAAAGTCTTCAAAATAACACCATAGCTGGAAAACAAAATGTTGTTCCAATCTTAAAATTTCTTACATTTTATAGGAATAGCTAATCAAAAAAATATCTTAAAGACGTCGAGTCCTCAACAGAAATACAGGATCTGCCGTGGAAAAAATTCAAAGTCCTTTGGAGCAAGGTTTCAGAACACAATCACGAAAAATCCCCATCCAAAGAAACTTGATTATAAAATATCAAGATTTGAACTACGGCTTGAACAAGAAACTGCTTCTCCAAAGTGGAAATAGAAATGGCATCTATGCCAATATCATATCTATCAAACTTATATCAATAGATATGGAATAGTAAATCTTATTAATCTGAAAAAAACGGGCATCACGCACTAGCTCTGGTGGTTTCCAACCTGACCCTTTCATTCTCATGGCGGTTTCCTTAGGTCCCCAAATGACTCTTAGCAAAGAACATGGCCCTTTTGTTACTTAATTTAAACTTATTAAATAAACAGTTTTTTAAATTTGCCTGCTTTTTTTAATCTGCCAATTTCTATTTTTTTTTTTTTTGTATCAATCTATTGATTTCAGAAATTTTATGTTATCAACGCTGCTGGTAAGCAAAAACGATGCAGACCGAGAGCTTCGTTGGCATGGAAAGAGAGTGAGCGAGAGTAATCCAACTATTTTGTCTATATTACCTATTTGGGAACAACACATTCACATTCAAATAGATCACAGGCATAAATATGTATAGGTGTTTTGGCTAATATATGGCCCTGGTAATTTGGCAGCCGAATATACTCATAAATAATATTTATATGGTAATTTATTATAAACAAGTTGTTTAAAAACCTATTACAGCCTAAATGAATTTTAATTAATTTATTTAGTGCACTTTATGATGTATTTTATGAATTTAAATGAATTGTAAGAAAGTTATTTAGTGATTTTAAACGTATATTTAACTACGTTTCAAAAAATTATAGTAAAATTATTTAATAAATTTTAATACACTAACATTTATTTATTAATTTCGTATATTTAATTGTGCTTAGATTAAAAAGACACCTAAAACTAATAAAAGCGATAGAAGCAACTTTTATTTTTATGATTTAATAGCACAACTTTCAATAGTTTTTCTTGCCATAAACTAATCTGTGCACTCATATGTTTAATTATAATAGAATGGAAAATTATAAAAACTGTTAAAGTTTGCTCAACTTCTGTTTACGCCAAAAAGTTTAGTGAATATTGAGATAAATTCATTATCAGAATTAACGAAAGTGTCAATGAAAACATTAACGTTAACACAAACGTAAAAGGAAAAACAATTATGTTTCCTCTACACAATCGATGATGATGGTTAATTGTATGATGCTCCATGATTGGAACCATAAATTGAACGAGTATCCAAACAATCGTTGTGTAAAAAGTACAAATAAAAAAACTATTTATTTAGTGTGTAAATTGTTAATGCAAACTAAAAAATTATTTCTTACGTGGGTAATGAACATAGCCTGCTTTGTGCTTTAATCTAACATATACTAGAAAGATAGAGCGATAAAGAGAGGAACTAAGAACTCACTCGTACACTAATGTAATTAGCTGGGAGGAAGTAGAGAAAATGGCATGCGTACATGTAAAAAAATCTATATAAATAGCTAATTGTAGCGTCAATTTGCAATCAAAATGGAAGACTAGAATAAATCAATACCATTTCTTTACACTTTATTCATTAGATTCAGTGATAACATCTTTTGAATAGGTTGATCTCGTAAGCCTTGCAACTTGATACTAGATCCATTACATTCAGTGATAACATCTTTCGAATAGATTGTTATCGTAAGCGTAACAACTCTGGTAGATACTTAAACTTTAACTCTTACCACAAATATGAGATGAGAGTGAATTGGATAAAACAAATGAAAAGTATCTGTGACTAAAAATTTGAATATACTACAGAACCTCTTTCATCTAAACTATTAATCTATTTAACCTGTCATTAACCATCACAGAAGTTGCACGAGTGGGGACAACACCGAACCACAACAAAAATAATGACACAAACATTCAAAGCGTTAACAACATTGACCCTACTCCTGTCCAAGATAATTCATTATAAATCAGTTAACCATAAATAAGGTAAGTCACACCTAAGAAAGCTAGAATAATAAATTTAAAAATAGCAAATAGCAAATAACGGTTGTAACAACGAACTCCATTAACAGTAAACTTGAAGATAAAACACCAAACGAATTCTTAATGAATACAGTATTTATATGTACCACCCAAAGACTGCAACAAAGTATACATTGGTCAAACTTCTAGGTCTTTAAAAAACAAAATAACTTCATACAAAAGCGATTGTAGATTGTATCTTGAATGGAGTGCCTCATCTGAACATGCTGACAAATTAAACCACAGAATGGACAATGACTCTGTGACCATCCTGAAAAAATAACAAACTAAAAAAAATCTCTTCGTAGAAATCACTGGCACTTTTAATGAGACATAAAGCATCTAAGTGAAATTTATTCTTATCTGCTTAGCAAATAAAACATGCATAATATAATTTTATATAACAATAATATGATTAATAGAATTATTGATGACAAAATTTAATACTTAATAGGATAAATGCTTACATCAAAATTAAATTGCTTAAAAATATTATTAACAAACAGCTTTAGACCCTGACCGGGAGAAGACACCGCTGAGGGGTCACAATGTTAAACAATTAAGTTTTATCGATTGTGACAGTACTTGGTGACGCCATAATCTTGGCGAAACTATAAATAACTTTGACTAAATTGCCAATAACCGATAACAGCTGATTCACAAAAATAAAACCGAGAAGAAGAAAAATTAGATGTTAAATTAAAGCATGATAATAAACACTGTGCATCAATCATATTAAACAATTAAAAAAATTTGGTTCAATCTCACTCAGATGAATGTTGAAATGTGTCAATATGTATCATGTTATAACAGCACAAATTCACTTGTAGCTTCCCTAATGATAAATACAAAATATATTCAAAATCTTGGAAAGAATGGTCTTAACCACTTTTGCTGCAATCCCCAATATTTATAAAAGAATATTGTTATAAAAGAATTCATCCGCTCTACTTTTATACTAGCTTCGGTTTCCTGGGTCTGGATTCCTGGATGGATTTACTCTACTCTTTTATCGCTTTGCTTTGGATTCTAATTCTATTTGCTCCGGCTTAGTGTTTTAATTACTTCTATTGTTTATATATTCTAGGCAGAGCTTCCGGAAAGATCATTATAGAGATGATATAAAATTACTGGGATCATTGGAATAAATGTGTTCACGTGAGATTAGATTGAATTAAAAAATACACATTCCCTCATTTTTACTTTCAAAACTTTTTAACCATCCTATATATTATATTACCTGTCTATGTATATCTTCATTTATTCTGCTTCTCTCCTCTTTAGTATTTGTGTTTGAGAATTGTTCGCGTCAATTCTTGTGATTGCCTTTAGTGTGAAACTGAAATGTATCGTAAAACACAACAAATTCTGAAAGTATGTAAATGATGCATCTCTATGCAGCAACGATTATTCTCCAGAAAAAAAATAAACATAATTTATTGAAATGAGTATTTAGAGCATATTTAATATTTTGCATTTATATTTCCTTGTTTTTCTTTTCTTTAAAATTAAAATACTTCTACGTTTTTCTTACTGATCCGTATAGATCTTTTACGCAGTAAAATAGCTTAATAGATGGGTTGGTCTACTATTTATTGAAGCTTTATACTATGTAGTAAAAAACATTTATATGGTCACATGCCGCACAAAACAAAAAAAAATGGAGTTTAAATGCAAATCTGAGTGAAAGTAAATATAATGCTACATAGTCCGGTCAAATTAGGTCAAAAAACAAGATCAAAGGTACAATAATTACCATCCAGCTGAATCTGAGTAAACTTGTTCAAAACACAATTAAAAACATCTTTTCAAAATTCCCCATCGTTACGACCCATGGAAAAAAATTGACTCAAGGTCAAAGGTCAAAAAAATGGATTTTTCGCGATTTTCTTCAAAACGGTAAGTTTTATCGTAAAATTACCTCAGACAAAAATTGTAGATCATAAAATTGTCTATAAAAAAGGTATCAATAATTTTTTTCCTAAAAGATACCGCTTCTGAGATAAGACGATTCAAAAAGTTGTAAGCGTCATTGTATGCATAAGCACGCCACGTATATACCTCTGTAGCTGTCATATAAGTGAGAATATGTTTTTATGGGTGGTTAGTGGTGTCGTTGGTAATGACAAAATTAATTGTTACAAAGCTCATGAAGTTGGACTTGCTTCTATGGCAAAAATGACAGGACTGACATTTAAGGATATTAAATTAAAACGCTCTGACAAAATTGTTCCTCTTTTAGCTATGAGTAGTACACTTAAAGTTCATAAAGAAAAAGTACCTGTTGACCCTGTATTATTGTTCCAGCGCATGAGTATTACTGCAGCATTTCAAGATGAAATAGAAAAATATTTTGAATATGAGCTGGCTCCGTACCCTTTATCGTTGTTTGATGATATCGGAATGCGTAAAACACAGAAGTCTGCAATTTATGATTGTTTTAAAAAAGTAGATATTGATATTAATAATGCTAATGCGATTATATATCATTGACGGAGGATATTTACTACACCGTGTTGTGTGGGATAGTGAAGAAACATTCAGCGCTATTTTTGATAAATACGTACAGTATATACGTCGACATTTTGGTTCCAAAGTTACTGTCGTATTTGATGGCTATGATGATTGTATGATGAATGTTAAAACAGCAGAACAACGTCGTCGAACTTTAGCTACATCTTCATCTACTGATATTTTGTTTGATGAACTTATGACAGTTCCTACCAGTCAACAGAAATTCCTTGCGAATACTCACAACAAGTCTCGGTTCATTTCAATGTTAAAAGAAAAGTTTACTGCTGAAAATATATTGGTTAAACAAGCTACTAACGACGCCGACGTACTGATTATTGAAACAGCAATTGAGCAATTTAATTTGACCAATACAACTATTGTTGTTGGTGAAGATGTAGACTTACTCGTATTACTTACTGCTCGAACTCCAGCTGACAAAACTATTTTCTTCTTAAAACCAGGAAAAGCTTAAAATCAATCTGAAATATTTACATCCAAAAGTTTATCGACTTTTGGAAAGTGTCAACATCATGTACTATTTTTACATGCAGTAACAGGCTGTGATACGACATCTGCATTTTACAGGAGAGGTAAAACAACAGTCTTTAAAATGTTTGAAAAGCAAGATTTAGTTCAATATGCTGAAGTTTTCAAAAAAAGTAATTCAACGCCACAAGAAGTTATCACCAACGGAATTTGCTTTCTTCTTCGTATGTACGGAGCCCCTAAAAAAACTACCTGCTTAGATAAGTATCGATATGCATGTTTTGTTAAAAACACTCGGAATAAAAAACAAGTACAATTAGCTTGTCTTCCTCCAACCTCAGTCGCAGCTCATCAACATCTTTTTCGGGTATATTATCAAGTTCAGACGTGGCTTGGTTATCAGCTGGACCCAAAAGATTGGGGTTGGAAGTTGATCGATAATGCATTGGAACCAATCCAGGCTTTACTTCCACCTGCGCCGGAAAAACTGCTAAACTCAATTTTCTGCAACTGTAAAAAAGGATGCAGTGCTAAATGTAGTTGCAAAAAAGTTGGACTGTTTTGTTCTCTTGCATGCACGAATTGTCAAGGCCAGTCGTGTTCTAACGTTGAATCACCAACAGCAGAGGATTCGTTTGATACTGATGAACAAACATGCGATACATCGCTTCTGACGCAATTTACTTGCACTCAAGATGAAGAAGAAGAAGAAGAAAAAAGAAGAAGAAAAAGAAGAAGAAGAAGAAGACGACGACGACGATGACGATGATCAACAAGAAGTAATGGAAGATTACGAGTAGGAGTAATACATTTTTTTACTGTTTTTTAATTTCCATCGCTTTTATCAATTCCAACTTCAATTCCAACTTGCATTTCGATCGCTTTTATCAATTTCAGATTGTGGAATAGGCCTACAGGGGAAACCACGTTAAAAAAAACGCGCTAAGTACACTACCTCAGAGGTGGCGTGGAAACGTGTGCATAAAATGACGCTTACAACTTTTTAAATCGTTTTATCTCAGAAGCGGTATCTTTTAGGAAAAAAATTATTGATACCTTTTTTATAGATAATTTTATGATCTACAATTTTTGTCTGAGGTAATTTTACGATAAAACTTACCGTTTTGAAGAAAATCGCGAAAAACCCATTTTTTTGACCTTTGACCTTGAGTCAATTTTTTTCCATGGGTCGTAACGATGGGGAATTTTGAAAAGATGTTTTTAATTGTGTTTTGAACAAGTTTACTCAGATTCAGCTGGATGGTAATTATTGTATCTTGCAATGTGTAAATTGACCGGACTAACAACTTTATAAAAAATTATTCATAATTTAAAGTGCCTTTATTGTCTAACTTAACAAGATGATGTATTTGATCACTTCAATGCCAGGAAACTTCTATTTTGTTTTTAATTATATCTACACAATTTACATACATTATAACTGAAATTAAACACAATATTTATTTTATTTTCCTGTTAATTTAATGTTATACAAAACACATCTGTGTATATCAGTTTCTGCTGATTTACTAATTAGCGTAAAACTCAATGTAATTATCAGCAGCTTTTTCTGTCATGTTGGTCTTGAAATGCAATCTCTGACATATCAGAAATTCGTTAACAAACCGCTAAAACGTGAAAGGACGATGGATTTTTTTACGTGAAATTCTTGCAGAGAATAAAAATTTAATCAACAATAACAAAGTTTTGAATCATTAAAATTACAAAAATATATTTAAATAATACTTCATGTAAATTAGTAAAAATTTTATTTTTATCAAATTATAACGAAGACTTTTTTCCCACAGAATACTTTATTTAAACGATTTTTTATCGATAGTGATTAATTACATTTGAATTGTGGAAAACACAATTAAGTAAAATTATCTATAGAAACTATACTGAATACTGAAAAGATAAGGCAATATAAAAAGTTCGTAGGCTAATCTATATCTATATCTATATATTATCTATACATATAATAAAACTGTAGAAATGTATATGTTTGTGCGCGCATCACATGAAAACTACTGATCCTATTCGAATGCGGTTTTCAAAGACGTATTTGTCTTCTTTTAACTTAACATCTGGTGTATAAAACTTTCTCCCCCCACCCCTTTAACGGGGTGAAGAAAGAAATTTTTATACAAAAATCAACACGCCACGCGGACGACGTCGCAGTTGCATCGAGAAAGAACTCAAAAATGTGGTTATATTTTTTTGTCTGTCTGTCTGTATGTTTGTGCGCGCATCACATGAAAACTACTGATCCGATTCGAATGCGGTTTTCACAGATGTATTTGTTTTCTTTCAACTTAACACTTGGTGTATAAAAATTTCTCTCCCATTCCTTAAATGCGGTGGGGTAAGAATTTTTTATACAACAATCACACGCCACGCGAACGACGTTGCGAGTACAACTAGTATAAAATACATTTGTTTTATACGTCACATTCGAGGTAGGAAAACTTTTTTATGTATGTACCCCCCTAAATTAATGAAATTTGAATAACAAAATGAAAGTGAAAATTTATTAATATCTCGGAAGTAATTTTACGTGTAATTTACTTGTAACAAAAATTCAAAGATTATGTCTGTGGGATGGGAAAGGGATACAAATACAAAAGAGACAAGATGATAGACTCGTAAAAATAAGATTATTCGTTAGTAACGCTGATATACCTAATCACGTTCTAAGTTAAAATGATAGTGGCTTCTTTAATAGATTAGATAATTACGGAACTTCTTAATTTTTTGCTTGATGGTTTAATAACAGGAAGCTTATTTAGTTCTTTTCATTTTAAAGAAAGATTTAATCAACTAATCGAATTAGTAAAGTAACGTACTAGATTAAAGTAGATGTGAAAAAACATGTTTTAAGATATTTTTAAACACATCTTTAGTAGTTGGCTAATATTTCCGTTTAATATAATACTTTTACTTGTCCTTTCCGATATGAGTGGGACTTTTTCCTACTGTTATGTACTCTCTGTTAATTACAGGCAACTAGCATCTAAGTGAAGTGAAATAAAAAAAAATGGATATAATGAAAAATGAAAGAAAACAACTACTTAAGATTTATTTCTACCAAATATCTGGCACAGTTGTAATTACATGCATGTGACCATATGGTCATATTAGACCAATAATTACATTTTTTTGTATAACGACAAATATTATTATGAAATGTAGAAAAACATTCAATGCATAACCAAATATTACATTATTCGTATTGTGTACGACTCACAGCATCAAAGCCTTCTCGAGCACATCATCTACGTTTTTTATTTGGACAGGTACAATAAGATGATTAGTTCCATCATATCTAATATCATCAAAAATTCAGTTCATTGTTACACTGGTTTTACAAGTTCTTGGTCTACCAAGTTTTGCCGGAGTTTTTTTTGTATTTACAGAGGTATGTTGTAGCTACTTCCAGTCTAAAATTAAAATTGTTAAGTAGTCTACCAGAAGCTTTATAAAGTGACCATGCATTATTTACTGCAACATCACTTAACCAGGTAAGTAAAGGTCAGTACCATTTTTTACTGCAAATTCCTATACCAAATCTTCCATATGATATGTACCTCCCATAAATTGTTGTTCATGCCAATTAAATATGGGCATTGAATTTGTACAATCTTTTTTTTTTACTATAAGAATATCGCTTGACTTGTTAGCATAATTCCCTCTTCTTTGTAAATTTTTGATAATAGCTACCTCGAGTTTGTTTTGACATAGAATTTTTACTTAGTGTAGTAGAATCTTTAGGAATTCTGTTGTATCGAATGATTACTGTAACGCCATATCCTCTTTCTTTTAAATATGTTAGCAAGTTGAACGCGGTAAAAAGATTATCAACAAATATTTGATAAGGAAGAATTTTTATGGTAAACTACCTAATATTGAAACTATGGGAGCAGCAGCTTTGCCAAATGCAGTTTCATATGCATTGTTTGATTTAGGACTTTTTTCTGGATATATGTTAAAATCAACTAAATAGCTATTTTCACTATTAAGGCACCAGATTTTGTAACCAAATCTGATTAGTTTGCCACGGATAAATTGCTTACAATAATGACGTCCGTAATATTTCACCATAGACTCATTATAGTTCATATTTTCTGTTAGCTGATAATATTTTATAAATGATTTTGTAAAGATTTTCTATGACTGGTCTTTTAATTCTTAGAATCAAATTTGTTGTTACCAGCACAGTGTAAAAAACGTATTATTTGTATTCTGACTGATTGCATCTTTGAGCATTTTATTGTAGGTACCTACATGTCTGTCTTAGAGTCTCAGTAAAGTTTTTACCAGGCAGAACGTTGTATCCAGAAACAATCATTATTCTAAAAAAGCATTTTAGTTTATCCAGAGTAATATTTGGATCAAAGCAATTAAGAAAAAGAGCATGTTTTGAGGTTTCTTCCAATATATGTAACAACAAATTACTGTCAAAAAAAGCTCAAACAAGTCTGCTGAAGATAAATCTATATACCTATAGTGAATAGTTTGGTTTTAGAAAGTTAGATAACTTTGTAAAATCGCCACCTATCGACGTTCGATTATTGTATTTTTTGAATGAATCAGAATTATCCGAATTATCGATTTTTTCATTAAAAGTCGTATTTACGTTTCCTGTCCCTGCTGAGCAACCCATACCATCTTCATCAATCCTTGGGGAGCAAATTTCAGCTGTAACCAATAACTGAAATCTTTGAAGGTTATTTGGAAAACCACCGGATTCTTAGTCGGCTGAATCCTCATTTGTTAAAACCTAAATACATCGGTTAATTCATTATTTTCTTCGTCTTCATTATATATCATATCCAAAGCTTCTGGAAGTGAAAATCCACCTCTAAAATAATAATTTTTTGTTTGTATAATTTCTAAATTTCAAAAAATCCGTTGAGAGTTATCTCAAAAATAATAGTTTACTAAAAATCAATGGTTCCGGTCTCCTAACCGAATAACAAATATAAGACAGGGCACAAATAAACTGACTTAGAGTTTGATGTTTCAATTGTCGATTTGACAAATCTTCTTTCTCATTAACGTCATGTAACATGTGCTTAAGGAGAAAGTGAGTGAATGTCATATCTGACGGAATTTGAATTCATTATAACGTTTCGCTTCCTAACCACTTTAGCATCCAATAGCTTAAGTGGTTAAAGCATGCCTGCGTATAAGGCAGTGATGGTGGGTTCGAGTCCCACTGGATGTGACATTTTTTCAATTTCTCCTTAATGTCATTTTAATAATTTCTTGTTTGTATAATTTCTAAATTTCAAAACTTTCAAAAAATCCGTTGAAAGTTATCTCAAAAATAATAGTTTACTAAAAATCAATGGTTCCGGTCTCCTAACCGAATAAAAAATATAAGACAGGGCACAAAAAAAGTGACTTAGAGTTTAATGTTTCAATTGTCGATTTGACAAATCTTCTCTCTCATTAACGTCATGTAACATGTGCTTAAGGAAAAAGTGAGTGAATGTCATATCTGACGGAATTTGAATTTATTATAACGTTTCGCTTCCTAACCACTTGAGCATCCAATAGCTTAAGTGGGTAAAGCATGCCTGCGTATAAGGCAGTGATGGTGGGTTCGAGTCGCATTGGATGTGACATTTTTTCAATTTCTCCTTAATGTCATTTTAATAATTTCTTGTTTGTATAATTTCTAAATTTCAAAAAATAATGTCTTAGTGTTACCATATGGTAACACACGTGTTTTGTAAAAAAACGAATACATATCACTTGTTTGTATTATTTGACAAGAACAGTATTTGATTGTTAAAAGATTTAAAAAATAAAAGCGTATAATCTACAGCACAGATTATAATAGTTAAATAATATTACTTACTTAAATGTGAGGTTCATTGTTTTCATCACACTAAATTTAACTTATTTTCAAAAATAATAACGTTGTTTAAGTGAAAAGTGAAACAACTGCAAAGATGATTAGGTTATCTTGTTCGCCATCTAGTATAAGATAACTAACTCATGCAGTTAAAGATTGCCAACCGCTGGTTTACTTTAAACAAACTCATTTTGGTTATTGGAAATGTCAGAAGAATATGTTACAAAAAGGTAAATATAGATTTCCTAATTAAATATCTTTATGTAGGAAATATTTATAGTTATAAACTTGATTAAAGAAAATCTATTTATATTTTAAGTTGGTATTGGTTTTTTCAGGTTTGAAAAAACCCAGAACGCACATCAATCAAGACAATGACGTGAAATATCAAAGTTTTACGTATTATTTAAAACACAAATTATATTTTAAAAATATGCTTTAAGAGATTGGTTCTTATATTAAACAACATATTTATAGGTGTTAGCAACTGTTTAAACAGGATCAATAATACATATTGCATTCCAGTTTTTCTTTTTGAAGTTATACTTTTTTCGTGCACCCGGCGGTAAAAATTTATATGGGATGAAATCGGCAAAATGATTACCTACACATTTAATGGCGTGAGTAAAAAAGAGACAAAAACACATATAAGGTATATTAGTATGTAAAAACAAAGATGAAATATTTACTACATGTTATTAGTCATAACTATGAGTCATAAACATTTAGTACTGAATGGGTCGCTGAACACGCAATTTTCTAATGCAGAAATGCATTTTCCCCTTTTTACATTATAAAAATAGCTACTTCTTCTTAAAATTTTGCAATTTAAAGCTAGTTTTTATATTACTCTCCATCTTCGATCTTTCTCTATCTCATCTTGTTACCAACCTATGCGCTATCCAATAGTTATTATCCTAACAAGTGCGGAAAGTTATACTTTCTCGCAAGCGAACTGCCGATGCACGAACGACGCGAAGCGGAGTTCGGGCAAGCAGTTAAGTGCGGGAAAGTTAATTTCCGCAAGAGTTGGGATCAATATTTTTTCTACAAGCAAAATCACTTAATAATAATAACAATAATAATAATAATAATAATAATCTTAATTTTTTTTACTATTTGTATGTAGTTCAACAAGATAAAGGTAATAATACAATAATTTGTCAAAAAGGTTATCGGAAAACATATTCGATTAATTAAAAAAAAAATGCGTGCGGGAAAAAGCCTTACCCGCACTCCGTGCGGGAAAGAGATATTTTCTGAATTAAAATGCGTGCGGGAAAGTGTTGTTTTACTCATGCTTGTAGAAAATAGTTATTATCCTAACAAGTGCGGAAAGTTATACTTTCCCGCACGCGAACTGCCGATGCCCGAACGACGCGAAGCGGAGTTCGGGCAAGCAGTTAAGTGCGGGAAAGTTAATTTCCGCAAGAGTTAGGATCAATATTTTTTCTACAAGCAAAATCACCTCGAAAATTATTTAGATATTTGAAAAGATGCGATTGGGACAATTAAATCTTTCATAGTGTCAATAAATACACGACTGTAGCTATAGCAACCCTACTTAAACAGGTGAGTTTGTTGTTGCTTTGAGTCAGGTTTACAGGAGTGATTTAATAAATTATGATTTTTTTAAAAACAAACATTTTTAAAATCCCTATTTTCATGTAAAATAATATTAATTTTTTTTACTATTTGTATGTAGTCCAACAAGATAAAGGTAATAATACAATAATTTATCAAAAAGGTTATCGGAAAACATATTCAATTATTTAAAAAAAAAATGCGTGCAAGAAAAAACCTTACCCGCACTCCGTGCGGGAAAAAGTCTCTACGCAATCTAGATATCAAACGAAGGTAAGGGGTTGTATCGATTAATTTACTTATATCGTTATCTATTAGAAACTCATAAAAATAATCCATAAATACACGCTATTCTAAGTAAATAATTTAAACAAAAAACATTTTGTAGTAGACTTAATAGTAAATCTAATATCAAATCCGCTTGAGCACAGACTAAAGTTTTTGTGAAAATCGGTCTAGCTGTAGGTAAGTCACATTTGCACGCACAGAAGTTTTTTATATAAAGATAAAATCTAATTTTATCGTTACTTACTTTTATTTTTCATAAATTGTAGTTTCTTAAAAATTATATGATTTATGAGATATGTTTTAAAAACTATATTTTATCAGTCCTATCACTCTGTGGCATACCTACCTACTTTATTTTTTTAACTGTGAATGTAGTGTTTACATAACATGTGCAATTACATAACTTTTATTTATTCGTTAATAAAATATACTTTTTCTAGTAAAATTTGAGCAATTTATTAAAATTACTCATCTGTATGCTGCTATAAGGGTAACAATGAACACACTTTTCGTGAAGAATTCGTTAAAAAATTACCTGCCTGCTTAATTTTACGACGTACCCACTTTCAAGTGACATGTATGGTTAAACAATGTGTTGCTTTCTTGACAACCTAAAATATTCATGTATTCTCTTTAACCAAAATAACATTAAAATTCTTCAAGTGTACCCTTAGCGGATATATATAGTATACCGTGCAGATACTTTATATCTCTTTCTTAAATTTCTGACTGTGAAATATTTGAGAAGAGAATTTAACAGTTTATCACCGAAATTAACAAATTGCAGTCGTAATGAATACGAGACAATGACACACTTTGTTTGTATTGTTAACAGAGACAATAATCTTAAATCTGTCTATACGAAAGAGATTTAGATGAGGATATTTTAATCAGAACAATGGTTTGAGTTGTCACATGTTTGGTTCATGTATAATTTACCACAAAGTACAACATAATTTAAAAAATTATGTAAGCGTAAACAAACAAAAAGTAATTACAGATAAAGAATTTTTTATTATTCAGAAATTTATTGAAAGAATAGCATGTTTGCTGAGATGTGTGAACTCCAAAAAGGTGACGTTAAAAGCGTCACGAACGATGTGATAGACACATAAATTCTTCACAAATGATTTTAAGTGATTATACGTAATAGAAAAAGATTACAAGTGATCACAAATGATTACAAGTAATTTCAAGTGATCACAAGTAATTTGAAGTAATACTTAGAGGCATTAAGAAACATTTTTTCCTTTTCGGTCAATGTCAGAGTGTCATCTCGTTTTTATTCGTTG
>OZ034802.1:63048663-63335798 GCA_964028335.1 Altica lythri
TTTTTATTCGTTGAGCTTTATTAAAAACTAGGTGTACCCGCGACGTCGTTCGCGTGGCGTGTTAATTGTTGTATAAAATTTCTCCCCTCACCCCATTAATGGGGTCGGAGAAGAAATTTCTATACACCAGATGTTAAGTTAAAAGAAGACAAATACATATGTAAAAACCGCATTCGAATCGGATCAGTAGTTTTCATGTGATGCGCGCACAAACATATAGATAGACAGACAGGCGTACAATAAAAAATCTAACCACATTTTTGGGTTCTATATCGATGTACCCACAACGTCGTTCGCGTAACGTATAAATGCCCCCACACCGTAAAAATGGTTTTCCCAACATTTCCCTCTACTGCTCTGCTCCTATTAATTGTAGCGTAATGTGAAGTATCCTATAACCAGTTTAGGAGTATGAAAAATAATTGTACCAAGTTTCGTTAAAATCCGTCGAGTAGTTTTTGTTTCTATAACGGTTATGCAGACAGACAGACAAAAATTTTACTGATTACATTTTTGGCAACAGTATCGATCCCTAATCACCGCCTGATAGTTATTTTGAAAATATATTTCATGTACAGAATTGACCTCTCTACAGATTTATCACAAGTACCTACCTTTAGATAAATGTTGCCAATAAATGTTTGATTGAAATTTTTTTGTCCTATAATCAATTTTAATCTACAATTTTTTTGTTAAAAATAGTTATTTATGCAACTAGTGCGTAAAGTGACCTTTTTTGACGAATGTGAATGTTGTCGCATGAGCCGCAGGCGAATGCGACAATCACATGAGTCAAAAAGGAACATTTACGCACGAGTTGCATACAATATTTTTTCTACGACCGAATTTCTTTACAAGAAATACAAGTATAAGCCTGATTTTTTTTACGCACTACTGCGAAAAAAAAAAATTATATTTAAAACAAATTTTAGATAACAAAATATTTATTTTCTAAATTAATCTTACCTGATAATACCGGTACGTTGAAACGCGAAATGCTTAAATTATAAATTAATTGAAATGTCAATTAATCAGAGTCTACGTATATTTAAATAAAAATACTTACCCTTATTCATGAACTGATATTTCTGTCATATTAAAAATCAAATTAAAAATTACTGAACATAATATATAGTTTTGTATGTATTAAACTGCAATAATTTAACAATTAAATATATTTACACAAATTTACACAATTAAATAATAATAAAAAAGTTTCCTTACCCGGAATTGAACCCGAGTCATCTGGGTAGAAGGTAAACACTTTACAATCTCGGCCAATAACCCACGTAAAAATATTTGCATAATCTTATTCGCTGGGTGCGTAACCCAAGCGCCACCTACCGATACAACTTACGGTGGCTCTTTTGTGAAAATTTACATGCATTGGACGCCAAATAGTTATTAAAAAAATTAAATAAACTTAATTTTTCTTTCAATGTAAAATGTAACAAACACAGAGTGTAGGTACTTTAAATTACAATTTTTTGTTGGGTCAGCGGTAAACAGTAAGTAAATTAAGCAGAATAACTAAAACAAGTATCAAGTGAATTAAGTTATAAGTAGTGTTAAAATCTATCAAGATGTTCATTTTTGAAAAATTAATGTTGAATGAAAAATCAGTATTAATAATAAATATATAACAATCTGCAATTGTATAAATGATAACGAATCGTTCTATTTACCTTCATTTTATATTTACGAATGAATGTTAATTTTTTATTTTCTTTATTTTATTTGTAATATAAAAAATGGAATTCGTATTAAGAATCAATTAAATTATTATGTACTTATTTTTCTTACAGGATGTACATATGTATAGGATATTATTTTATACAATACGGTTATGGGTTACAGTAACACTTACTTTTGCCTTTAAACAGCAGCTGTACATTTTTTTCGCTGATTTAATTTTTACTTGGAAACCAGGAACTTGTAAAATTTAAAATTGCTGTTTCTACCAGTATTTTTGCTATCGACTACACAACAACTTTTGTGACCAATTTTATTTTATTTATCTTATTAAACTGACACACGTGTTATTTTTATAGACTTATGTGATAAAGAGCCACCCTTAGTTCTGTATTGTCCGTAGCGGGCGCTGGCATCAGTTTTGTGTCCCCCACTATGACTTACGCACCCAGCGAATACAAAACAGTGCTTATTCTACCTTTTTTCACTAGTGAAAAAAAGTTAAACTTTACGAACCTTAAACCGTGCGTAAAGGTAATACTTTACGCACGGTTGTAGAAAAATTGAATTTTAGGTATAAACATCCCATGTTACACTCTTATAATGATTTTGTAGAGGTCCTTAACACTAAGTATTTATTAAAAGGATGTTTATTCTTTCATTGAAAGTTATCGTGTATTACACTTATTATTTAGTTTATGAGCAATAAAATTTTAAAAACGAGTTTTGGCTAAATTTATAGCTTCCTTCTATATTAGATTTAAGATAAAGGAAACAATAAGATATTAAAAAATTTTACTTAAAACGAAAGTAAATAAATTTTTTTACAGGTTATTAAACAGTCTCGTACAAACATAAAACTTTAGACAATACATTTATGAAGTCATTTAAGTTTTAATGATCTATTTACTCTAAGTAAAATTTATTCCTTGTTTAAAATTGAAGTAAATCAGGAAATTGTGTAAATTTCTCTGTTTTTATTGCAAAAAAACTAAAGTTTCAAAGAAATAGAAGCGGTAACGGACTCCAAACAAACCACTGCACAATCAGCTTATTTTCATTTTTTAATGTAAGTATTACAATTCCAACAACTGTTTATTTACTACTGTTGTTACTATTATAGGCCAGTCATGTAAGGTAAAATACTATATTACCGTGCAATTTTGATAATCAACACCGGATTTCATAAAAATGTTGGTTTATGCTCCACTTTCCGTCCATTTAAAAATCTACCCTGTCCGCAGCGGGTTATTTATGGGGATAAAAATTACTCATTGTGGCCGAAAACATCCTAGTAACTAGGTAATTATTTAAAATAGTATTAAAATAAGTTATTTATAGAGATTCTAATTTTCTTAAAAAAATATTAATCGAGAAGATTCTTGTTAATCATATTCTGAGAATAGAATTTTTAAAACTTATTTATTTACAACATGAAATGATTTAAAACTGCGCCATAATATATAAAAAGTTTTGCGCTTTGCATGGGTATCTATAATACAGTTTGTTTTACATCTCTTTTACCTTTATTAAAATTACCCTTAACATGTGGAGCTTGTGGCAAACAAGATTTAAAAAATATTTAAGTTTGTGACATTGATGATTTAAGTACCAAGTTATTGGTTAAAATTCCTGATACGAAAACCAAAATATGTAGATCTTTCGTTATTTCCGGAAATTTCTATAAAATCTGCATACAATATATAGAAATTTTCGACTACAGATTAGCGATCCGCAAATAAATCAATTTTTTCTTAATTATCAAAGAGGTAAATGTACGAAAGAGGTGGTATGATTAAACAAAATAGGCGGTGTTCCTAAACAAATAGCCGAATATTTAGAGTTACCAGATCCCAAAATGTACACAGGTCATTGTTTAAGACGAACTTCTGCCTCTATTTTGGTAGATGCCGGTGGTGATTTGATGGCTCTTAAACGACATGGCGGATGGAAATCTTCAGCAACGGCCGAAGGATATGTCGAAGAGTCAATAAATAATAAGACGTCAACAGCCAATAGAATTATAAATTCAATTGAAAGTAATTTACAGACCTTTACATACACTGAAAATACCAATGTTCAAAAAGAACACATCGTACAGTTTACGTCATCTCACCATTTACCACGTATTATTGAACATCCGTCAAACTCGGATAAGAGTATAGTTATAAATAATTGCCAGAATTTTACAATTAATTATTATAAATAAATGTGTAATTTAAATTGTTTCCAAATTTTGTTAAATAAATAAAAGTTACTTGTTATACTTTTTATTTTTAACAACCCTTAACAATAAAACATTTCACAATATGAATATTTCTTATATCTTTTTCTTCGCCTTGGAAGTTGACAACAATTTTGGCAAACTGTGTGCGATTCTGCGCTGCTCTAAGGAGTGTATGCGAATCTATCCACGGATGTTCTTTAGCCTCGAACATTATCTTCGGCCAGGTCCTCTGCTGTATTCTCCTTCCATGAACGATCGCTTAGCAAGTTCCTCTTCTGAAGGAAAGTTGCTTTAATTATCTCTATTCGTGTTCTAGATTTACGTTCTTTTGTCGTTTAATTGATCGCTTTGATATTTCCAAAAAGTTTTTCTTTGTCCGTTGTCCATACTTTTTGTTCCTAGTTTTTAATTTATTATCATTGAGAAGGGCGTTAGATGAACGGATTTTCGGTCCTCTTGTAACTTCTTTAATTTCTTTGTGTGTGCTAAATATATTATGTTGTTCGATCTTAGCGCATCTTTCCTCCATCCACTTTTCTTTAGCTTGTCGAGTTTTATACTTTATGATGTTGTTTGTTTTGCAGTTTTTTATTTGGTCACCATTTTAAGTGTTCTGTGTTAGTCGATTAAATCCAGGATTTCGGTGATCAACCATTTTTTTTTCTTGGGCCTATCTGTATCTCTTAGGTACAGGTGTTGTGATTAGGGTCCTCTTATCTTTGATTTCAAATTTCAAAGGAGAGAGGCTCGTTTCCTCATTTTATCGAAGGTGCGTTTGACTTCGGATTCCCAGTTGAGGGTGCGCGTAAAGCGCACTCCCAAGTAGTCAATCTCGTCCATTACTACGAGTCTCTCACCCCAGAGAGTTAGGTTGACATTGTCAAAAGATTGATTTGGTCTACGACCGTAGGAAGGGTGGCAAAAGATTATGGTTTGGGTTTTTTGTGGATTGATTGATACCCTCCATTTTCTGCACCAGTCTGTATACTTATTCAATAAACGTTGGGTTTGGGTGTTTAGAGCAGCCGTAGTTTTGGCGGATGTGTATAGAGCTGTGTCGTCAGCATAAAGTTGAATATTTTTGATGTTTGGGACGTCGTGAGTGTAGATAAGATAGAGAAAAGGGGAAAGTATGGAGCCTTGGGGAACTCCTGCTTGTGGCGAAAAAGGGTTGGACAGAGATTGGCCTACTTTGAGCGAATTGTTCGGTCGGAAAGGTAGGAGTTGATGAGTTTTATTATTTGTATTGGAAGTTCGATGTCATGTAACTTTCGAATAAGTCCGGCATGCCAGACTTGATCAACATCTAGAAATATTGCAGATGCAACTTTGCCTTGGTTGAGGGCGGTTGCTGCGAATGTGTGCAGCTCATTTATGGGGTTTTGTGTGGAGTGGAAGGGTCTGAATCCATGTTGAAATGGTGGGATAGTGGAGTTTAGTTCTAGGTAATCCCAGATTCTGTTTTTGAGCAGTGGTTCGAAGAGTTTGCCTAGCACGTTAATAAGTGATATGGGTCTGTAGGATTCTGTGAGAGTCTGGTCTTTTCCTGGTTTGGGAATTAAAATTGTGTTTGCTGTCTTCCATGGGCTGGGAAAATGTGAAGTGAGAAGACATGCATTGAGAAGGTCTCGAATTAATGGGGCTATGGTGTTGGGTAGTTGTTTTAGAGTCCTGCGAGAAATCGAGTCAGGGCCAGGAGCTGAGTTTTTTTTTGAATAAATCCAGTCAGGATGTCTTCAACGGAAAAAGGGGTAAGAAGTGGGTTGTTGTGGAGTGGAAGATTGGGGCTATCCAAGATTTCTCTTGTGATTGTGATGGTTTCGTGAAGAAAATTGTGATCAAATGTTGGATCAAATGGCTCTTTGAAAACGTTCTGGACATGAGCACGAAAAGCTTCAGCTTTCTCGTCGGTGAAGTCAAGTATTTGACCAAGTACCTTGATGTGGGAGTGGTTTTGTGTTTTTTGGCCAGTTAGTACATTGAGTTTTTTCCAGAATTTTGAACCGTCTCTGTGATCAAGTTTGGCCGTGGTTTGTTTCCAAAGGTCTTCTTTGTGAGCATTTAACCTAAGCCTCACCAGAGCGTTGAGACGATTCACTTCTGTTTTGATAATGGGGTCGTGGAAACGGATGTATTGTCGATAAATTTGCCTTTTTCGGCGGATGAGTGACATGATTTCGGGGGGGAGGGGACGGGCTTGGGTGTTGATTGAAGAGATGGGGACAGCTTGGTCTGTGGCTGTTTGTATGAGATTTTGGATTTGGATTTCAAACTCATCGATCTTTTGTTTATCTAGGAGGGGAGGAATAGGGGGAAGATTATTTGAGATGGTGGTTTAAAATTTGATCCAGTCAGCTTTTTGGAAGTTTTTAAATGAAATGAAAGGGGGTCTTGGAGGAGGGATCGAAAACATTGAGGTGCTGACTAAAAGGGGAAGATGATCGGAAGTGATGCTGGTACCAATAAAGCAGTGATTCACGATCCATTGTTCGCATGTGTTAGTGCACACGATGTGGTCCGAAATCGAAGATCCTTGGTGTCCGAAGAAGGTTGGGTTTGTGTTGGCGACTCTGTAGATTGGAAGATCTATAAGAAGTTTGGAGAAGATGCGGCCGTTTAAGTTGGTTCTTCAAACTCCAAATTGAGTATGTCTGGAGTTAAAGTCCCCAACCAAAATAGCTCGTGGTAATGATGAAATGTAGGTAAGTGAAAAGTGAACGGGACAATCTTTGCGCCGGTCGGTTGTAGAGTGAGAAAATCGTCGTGATGATGTTATTGTTGATAACATTCACAGCGATTACGTCAAGGTCTGAAAGGTGGTGAGGAAAAATGTGAGGTTCGTAGGATAAGCCTCTTTTTATTAGTATTGCATTGCCTCGACTTGTGGCAGATTTGGGGATGGAGTGGGTGTGGTAGCCTGAGAATTTGGAAGTGTTTTTTGCTAGAGGGTCTGTCAAAGAAACTATAAGGGGGGATCTTTCCAGGAGGAAAAGATGTTTCACGGAGTGGCGTTTGCGGGTGAGACCCGCACAATTTACTGTGGCGATAATTCCCTCTATTGTATGTTTTCTTGTTTTGAGTAAGAGGAGGAAGCCTCGCTACCACTTCCTGTTATGGTTAGATTCTAACCAAAAAGAATGGGAATTATCGTCTGTAGGGTTTTAATTATTGATTCTCTTTCGAGGGGGAGCGCATTCATAAGAATGATAGTGTTTATTTAAATTTGGAGCTGAATGTCAGAAGTCAGTACTAAGGGGGCAATAGGCTTTGCGAGAGTCACTGGGGCAACCTCTGAAGGTTTGGAAGGGGTCTCCTGTCTTTTAGGACATTTGTGAGCAAAGGCAGGGTGGTCACCCTCGCAATTTGGACATTTAGGCCGGTTGGCCTTTGGACAGGTCGAATATTTGTGTTCTGCCCCATATGAGGGACAGATGATTTTAAGAGCGGTACACTCGGAAATTGAGTGTCCGTTTTTGCTGCACTTAGTTCTTTTCTTTTTACTATTTACCAATGTCCATGCTTAGTCTTGACGCTTAGTACACCATTTCTGTGTCGTTTTTCGATTAATAAAGTCTATTTGATATCTCACAAAACGACCATTTGTTTTTGTTGTATATCTTTAGATATTAATATATATGTATGTAAGGATGTAAGAATAATTTTTACTCCAAAAAATATGTTTGATTTGCTTCGTATTTTTATTCGCAATACAAGAATTCTCGTAACGTACAATATTTGTCCAAAACATTCGCGCTACCAGCTGATCATATTTTGCTGTTTAGTTCCCATTTTCACCACTACAGAATACGATTGCACGTCTCTTAAATTTGTCTATGGTCTAAAGTGCCTTAAAAAAAAACTACCTGAATCCAAATTTTTAAGAAAATCAATGTTAATTAACAAGATTATATGCAAAAACGGCCTATGATTGGCCTAGCATACACACATAGATTTTTTCTCGCTGACATAAGTGACTTATAATTAGCATACATATTACATACGTATCCTTCTACAAACATTTGATTAGATCAATTGATTAACACATAAAATTGAATCAATTAGATTCAATCACAGATAGAAAGATTTAATTAACAACTAGTAATATGATATTCAAATATATCTTGTTGGTGACAAGAGGTGAGGTCCTATAAAAACATAAACAACAAATACTGTCGACTAAAGAATATATAAACAGTTGAATAACAGAAAAAATTATCCAAAGTAATTTATGCCGGTATAACGTCTTCATTTTTTTATGAATAAGTTCCTGAATTTATTCAAGATCATTTTCCTACGACAATGCTTAATTTTTTTTATTATTATTTTTGATCCTCCGTCCAGAAACAATACTATTAATTACTTCAAAATCGTCCGGAAAATGTCATTTTTCGGCCTAGGCCGGCAAAGTAGCTTTTAGATTATCTAAAGAGATGGCGCTATGAGTCATCAAAAATACATAATGAATAATACAAATTTTAATAAAATTTATATAAAAACAGCGTATAATATACTAAACTAATAACTTTTTCTAAAGGTAAGCAGGATTCAAACTTACATTTAATTTCTCTTACAACTTTTATTTTCAATTTGACGTTTATGCCAATTTACAACTACTTATCATTCGATTATGAAAATACATATCTCGATTTTATTTTTGCTCATTGAACTAAAATAGTTTATTGTCTCTGCTATTTTTATATACAATTATTAGATATTAATGTTAATATTTTCAATATAACAATTTTTACTGTGTTGCTTATTAGCAAAGTATTCGTATGTATAAAAATTAAGGATCTTGAAATCGATTATCAGAAAATCATTCCTTATGACTAGTTTTTTTAATCGTGCAATAGATGTCAATAAACATCTAATCTTGTATGTCATAAAGTAAAAAGTGTCTGTGTACGTGAGTTTTGACTGTTTTGATTTATTTTAAAGGATAAAGAGTAAAAGTTAACAAGTGCAGTTACCAGCTTCATATTGTTGCGAACTTTACTGCTGCCAATTATTCTTTTTTAAATGACCATTTTAACGTTTTCTAACATTTTTTTATTTGTCAAGAATATTTACGTCATTTCTCAGTGCTGTCAATTTTTCTCTTTTAAAAAGATTTTAACGTTTGTCTCAAGAAGTCAATTATTCTTTGCCATTAGATGGCGTCACATAACAATACTGTCAATTTTTTTAACAAGCTGTCACCAGTCCCATTTTAGACTTTCTTATTATTAGTGCTTGCAATTTTATGTTATTCTTTACAATGCTGGCTAGTTTATTATTTAGATTTTTAACAATCTCACTGCATTGTTTTGGTTGTACAACAAAATTTTTTGACATCGTTTTATCAATTCATTTGGATTTCTTTAGCTATTAAAAAAATTTAAATAAAAAAATTGTTGGTATTTAAAAATATAAGCATTTATTTTACGAAATATTCAAATAGTCACGAGCTATTAACGGTCCACTAAATCACAAACATAAATGCTTTAATAATTATTGAAATAGACAGCTTCACAGACAAATACAAATAAAACAAGTTTTTCCACATTTATGCAACCAACTGAATGAAGGTTTAAAGGTTATTACGTGATATTATTTAATTTTTTATCTCTTCTCTGCTGTTAATGGCTTTCACTGTAAATATGATCCTGATACAGAAAAACAAGAATTTTATTATATAACGGAAGTTTTTTTAGTTGAAAAATGTGATCTACTCCTGCGGTTGTCAATGAATGTGAAATAATATATAGATATTATATTAATAATTATTACACATTATTCATTTATAGTATATATAATACGTTTTAATTACCCTAATTGCTGAAATGAATTAAAGTTAACGATAGGGTTATCTAAAAATCATTTTGTAAAAATGTAAAATTAAAAAAAAAATTAATGGACTAGAAATTTATTTAAATAGATAATAAAAAAAATGAGAGGTGTCAAAGGACACCCGGATAAAACGAAGTTCCTTTCGATTAATTAGTAAAGGAATTGTAATTTGTAAACACAACAGAGTGTTTACACATACATAAGTATTTATTATTGTCTGTATAAAATCTCTACTTACCTAACTCTATCAGCAATATCCGGAACTTGTGCAGAAACACTGTCAGGATACATTATTGTTATTATTTTCTATTATTTTATTATTTATTATCTACAAAAACCTGTATTAACTTAAAAAAGTCGCGACACTACACTGTTCAAAGCAAAATAGAAAATAGTAAATCCATTATCACCTGAATATTTTTAACAGCTCGTTTCTTTTAACAGAAGTGACTATTTATACAATACCAGAGGTTTAGATGACATACATCTACCTAGAATTACCAACTTTTTATTTCAATTTAATTTAAAACAGGAATTAACAATTTAATCCAAAATTTTAAAATTAAAATATTTGACACTAACTGACAGTTAAGGTAATTCGACGTACCTAACTAGTCAAGTTACGAGCTATTTTTAAAATGTTTATGAATTTATTAATTTATAAAAACAGGATAAAATAAAATATAATACTATTATAGGTACTTATTTTTTTCTACAGAATTTTCTTTTTAATGTACATTTTCTTTTAATTTAAATTGGTGTCTTTTTAATTGTAATATTTCTTTCTATGAGAGAAAGAAAGAGGGATAGATAGACAGAGAAACATGTGTGTGTCGTGTCGTGTCGTGACATATTTTGGTCTGAATTTTTTCCAATTCGTACCAAAAAATTTAATTACTTGATAAAATTCTTTAAAGACAAGCTATTGTTTTAAATGATAATTTAAGCGTCAAAGCATATATCTCTGTAAGCCATGAGAAATATAGGGTTGGTAGAAATGTCTTTAAAGCAACACTTATTAATAAATAGAGAAATTTCAATATATCGTCTTTCATTTCAATACAAAAACAAATCTATTTTGATTTGTCAAATCATTCTTTGTTTACAAGCCATTTGAAGTTGATGTGTCAGTGTATTAATGTCACACTGGAAAAACAAATAACGTGCAATAATAAAATTTATTTGTTTTGGAAAGTTAAAGCATTAAAGAAATCTGTTCCTTTATCTCCAAATGTGCATCACTGAGTTTTAACACCAGAAATCAATAAGCAAGTCTATGATATTGTTTGGAAAGATCCAAGTTTGACTAAAGTTAGTATCGCATCCGTTAACAATTTAACAACAAATGATTTAAAAACTAAATTTTCAGCGGAATTTGGAGCATTTTATAACAAAGGATGAGATTTGTATCTACCATCATAATCCTAAACTGAAACAAGAACATGTACAGTCGACTGAAGATGGTTGTTTGACTCCAAAACCAGTGAAGCCATAACGATCGACAAAACAGGGATGCAAATGTTTACAGAAGAAAATAGGTACTCATTTTTAATGCCTGTTCACACAACTTTATTGACGATGACTAAATAGAACGAATTGCTTGAACACCCGTATTTACCAGATTTGGCTTCCTTTGACTATTACTTTTTTAAAAAACAAAAACAATTCCTTCGTGGAAAGCGTTTTTCATTAAATAAAGAAGCTATTGCAATGGTGGAACAATATTTTGCAGAGCTTCCGGAAAATCATTACAGAGAGGCTATAAAATTACTGGTGGATCATTGGAATAAGTATGTTTTAGCTGATGGAGATTATACAAAATAGAAAAACCAAATTTTATTCAATACTACACATTCTTTTATTTTTGCTTCTAAAATTTTTTAACCGAACTGTATATTATTTGTAAAACTAAGTGTGTTTATATTGATTATTTCCTTCGATTCAAATTAACCAATAGAATGTCATAATTTTTTGAAATCGGACCAATCAGAATTAAATATCAGCGACTATTGCACTAGAGAAATAGTCATGTCAAATATAAATGTCACAAAATTAATAGTCTGCTATTTTTGTTGTTGCTAAATTTCTCGAATATTTTACAATGTGTTTCGACATAATTTGACATTAATAATCAAAGATTAAAGCCCTCGAGCTAAAGCTCTCGGGCTTTAATCAGATTATTAATGTCAAATTATGTCTCAACAAATTGATACTAAAATATTCTCAAAATCTAGATACCACTATAATCAAGGTCTTGTTATATTATCCTTGAATATTGCTAGATTTCGTAAATTATTCACAATTTTTTAATTTTGCCAGATATATAAATACCTTCAGCACCATTTAGTCTTCAAACTTATTATCTTATAATTTTACAATAACATAACCGTACACTCGGAAGATTCTGTCGTGGGAGTAAATGAGATACCGACGTAAATGGTATGATTAATAGTTAGACTTGTTTTATAAGCTTGTAAAAGATTCTAATAAGCAATATAGCTCATTAGATAACAATGAATTTACATATGTTGCACAAGAGATATTTGACTTGTGACACCGAGAAATGCATTTATCTTACATGTATGGAAACTAGACATAAAGCCATGAGAGTTGAAAGTGGACAGGTGGATGATAATATTTAATTAAATTAAGTTTGTATTGAATTTGTTTACCATATAGAGTTGACATTACGGAAATAATATCTTTTGTTGGTAAATTTAATTTAAGCTTATCTTTACAATTATCGGAATTAAAGATGAGATGTAATTCTCTTAAAAACATTTTTATCGCTCCTAATATAGACATCACTATAGGTCGATCCTTTAGTTGTAGAAAGAATTATAAAATTTTTACATGATTATGGAATGAGACAATACTTAATGCAGTGTAAATTAATTATAAGTTGTAAAGTAAATATGTATTAGCTCTTTAAAAAGAAAAGTTATCAAGATTGATTACAGCAATTTTTTTGATAAATAGTAAAGATCGACAATTCTAAAATTGAAAAGCAAAAGTTCCTATTGGCATTCCCCTACCGCTATTATTTTTTTTTGCAAATTTTCACATTTTTTTGTGTTCTATACATAATTTGTGTGTGTTCGCTTGTTTTTTCTATTCTGTAATTTAAATTAAATATCCAGCTTATAAAGAATTTGATTACTATATATATACTAATCAAGTTGTGAGCTGTTTATAATTTGATTTTCACGCAAAATCTAAAATATTAATTTGCGGATATGGTTGTTGACTAAAAATATTTTGAGTAGGTTTTTAATTAAAAACCATTCTACAAAAATGTAGAGGTTCAAGAACAACATTTGTGTTGAAAACGAATTGATAAATTTTATTTCGACATTTTAATTAAACAACCTCCAGTTAAAACTGCAATGTTATCAGTGTTCATGTGTCCTACTTCGAGTTTTAAACAGAAAAATAATGAGCTATATTTGTTTTAAGATTAATAATTATTTAGTGATTACAAAATTATGGTTCAAAAATGTTCTCGGCTAAGATCCATTTTTCGACCCACTAACTGAATTTCAAAAATTCACTGTACCTATATGCAATTTAATATGCAATTAACTCCTGATTTGTCAACAAAAGATATAAGTTAGATTTTTGTTTGAAGGTTCTATTGGTGGCGCCTTCTAAGCAGTTATAGGTACGCAAAACTAACAAAATAAACTCGTATACTATTATAGGTATATAAACGAATATTTTTCTTTTCGCTCATTTTGTTTTATTATTTATTATCATCTGATTTTATAAATATATTATCTTTAGGTACTTGTTCCTTATTAAAAATTTATTCTAGGCTTCATCTTTTTGTTGTGGAACTAAATATGCTAAAAAGTTTTAAACTAAATTATAGTGTAAGAGGCACTATTATTAAAATAGACAGGTGAACAAGAGATTGCATTAGTTTCACTTGAAATATTACCATACAATTAAATTCAAATTCTTACTTACTTGAAAGATTATAGTTTTTGAATCGTTTAACATGTAATCAAACAATTTCATTACTTATTGCAACTAACCATTGTTTCTAAGATACTTGAGGCTAGACTAGAGATTAGGTCTTAATAATATTAATTGTATTATTTTGAGAAGTGAACTTTAACGTTTAAAGTTATTTGCTATATTTTTATTAAAATTTAAACAAACCTTGTATCTCTCTAAAGGAATTTAAAATTTCAATAAAACAATAAGTATCTAACAGTTATTTATTTGGACCATTCGAAGTTGCATCCCGAGAAAGGTATTATAACCTGTATCGAAAAAGGTCACAACGAAATTGCATCCTTACTAGATAACGTTCTGTTATAAATCAAAGGTACGCGATGACCATATAATTAAGGCAAGGTTGCCAAGTGTTTGAAAAATTTGTTTAGTGAAATAAAATTCAACAACAAATCACATTATACACGTATTTATTAAAAAATTCATAAAAGATAATATCTCTTAAAATAATCATTTATAATGATAATAATATATAATATTTAAGTAGTCAAAAATCACTATTTATAAAAATATTAAACACAACAAATATCCTGAATACCTATAGAGTTTTAAAAAGTAGTGGATCAATTCGTTTTAAAAATCTTAAGAATAACTATTTTGTTTACTTATTTATTTATTTATTTATTTATTTATTTATTTATTTATTTATTTATTTATTTATTTATTTATTTATTTATTTATTTATTTATTTATTTATTTATTTATTTATTTATTTATTTACTACTTTACGAAGAATGTATAAAATACTGCTTAATAATATACAAATATTTATATGACGGCCCTAAATCTATGTGAAACCGCTTGTACAAATTCAAATTTAGTTATTATTTGATTTTATAATTATAGCAGATTTTCGTTCAGAAATTTCTTTTTTTATTAAACTACGAGAATCGATTGCCTTGTGTGTTGAAAAAACACTATTTATGTATATAGTACAATTTGAAATTGTAACAACACGTTAAGAAAATGGTTTATGTTGGGATGTGCGGAATAAAATGAAGAATTATATTTAGCATAAAAAGATTCACAACAGTTTGTTGTTCTTTCTAGCGACGACGAAAGTTCAGCCCAAACATATGGAGGAAAATTGGAATTTTTGCCAATGTAATTGTCCACAAAAACAGTTTTTCATTTTCTGGTTTAATTTTTGCTAATTCAAACGCAAACACTTCTCCTACATCTTCAGGATGAAGAAATGGTAATCCAAATATGTATCTTAAGAACTTAGTAATTTCTGTTTTATTTTTGTTCTTTTTGTGAACTCCACAGCTAGACCTAATTGCTGTATTTTTCGATACCACGACTGTCCTAAGTGAAACCTACAACCCCGAACAACAACTTCTGGAAACGCTTGGTGAACACTTTTGTGAATGGCGGTTTCAAAATCTGCAGTTCGGAGTTTCAGCGAAATTGTACGATTAATTTGAACACATTCTTCTTTAATATATTTGAAGGCATTATAATATGATAAGGAAGTTTTATTGGCAAGAAGACTTATAAAATTTCTATTAAAAACATCTGTTTCTAACTTTTTATGATTATGGCCCAAAACCAATTATACTACTACATCTTCAGCACTTTGAGTTTTTACAAAAGCCTTACATGTTCGTTTGCTGCACTGCCACCTTTTTACTGTGTTTTTAACTAACATTTTATGAAAACTAAAACATTATCCGTCAATCACTAACATGGATTTTCCTTTTTTACTAATACAAAACGTTACGTCATTTTGACTGGTACTCGTCTTAACACTTGCAAATGTTTACTGAAGAAACGATAGATAATAATAGAAATAATAAATCTAACCGGGAAAAATGTTAAATTGATTGAATGTTTGAAATAATTAGAAACACGGTCAACCAGAGGATAATCTTCTTGTTGTGGATTACTGGATATAATAGTATCATAATATTAGATTGTCCTGATAGAGTCTCATTCGGAAAAAACCTATTTTTAATTTCATGGAATATTTGTTAAAGCATCATCAAAAGAAATTACAAATAACGAGGATATAACAAATTCATAAAATCAATTCCGAAAAAAATATTGTTTGTGGAGTTTCCAAATTCTCATTATTATGCTTGAAGTTTGGCAACACTGTGTATCTACATTCATTATATACCAGGATTTTACCCTATGAATAAAATTTAACTCGAGGATGCAATTTCGTTGTACCCAGGATGCAATTTATGTATAAAACTTTCTACCTGCCTATTTTGGGATGCAATTTCGAAAGACCGATTTATTTATAGAAATGATTACGATTACACAGGCTAATATACCAAACTTTACGTTTCCGAAGGTTCTTTATGTCTTGCCGCATAATGGCTCTGGCTTTGAGACATCGTTACTAAAGGTGCAAAAAGTTTATAATTTTCGGCCATATTTAAAGTAATATAGCCCTTGTTATTTTTCTTTTTTGTTTAGAGAATTGAAATGACAGGTTTTTCTTATAAATGGCGTTTCCTTAAACTTTTCTTTAATATAATTTTTTGTATATCTGCAAAATATAGATGTAATGCAATAAATTGCTTTTGAAATCTATACATATAATAAAACTGTAGAAATGTATATGTTTATGCGCGCATCACATGAAAACTACCGATCCTATTCGAATGCGGTCTTCAAAGACGTATTTGTCTTCTTTCAACTTAACATCTGGTGTATAAAACTTTCTTCCTCCACCCCTTTAACGGGGTGAGGACAGAAATTTTTATACAAAAATCAACAAGCCACGCGAACGACGTCACTGGTACATCGAAATAGAACCCAAAAATGTGGTTAGATTTTTTTGTGTCTGCCTGTATGTGTGTGTGCGCATCACATGAAAACTACTAATCCGATTCGAATGTGGTTTTCACAGATGTATTTGTCTTCTTTCAAATTAACATCTGGTGTATAAAAATTTCTCTCCCATTCCTTAAATGAGATGGGGTAAGAAATTTTTATACAACAATCACACGCCACGCGAACGTCGCCGACGTTGCGAGTACAACTAGTTAAGTAATAAAACGGAAATATAAATTTCTTAAAAATTTTGAGACAATTTTCAGAGGAGTTGCATTTTATTTTTATGTCCATGTACTCGTACGACAGGGCAGGGGATTAGGCCCCCTCTTATTCATTCTGTATTCAAATGACTTTAAACTTTTTATAGATGTTGATTTTCTTAATATTTTCCCCGATGATACTTTGGTAGCATGTTTTGATGAAGATTTATGGAAAGCCATAAATAAAATGAATATTCTGCAATAAATAAATATTTAAAATTAAATACTATTAAAACCAAAGCTATGATTATAACCACTTAATACAAATACAGTTCTCTCAATATTAATGAAATTGATTTAAAAATATATAAAGAGAAAATAGAAATCATAACTTCCATAAAATATCTTGGATTTTATATTGACAATCTCCTCTTATTTTGTGATCATTTTGACTATATGTTTAAGAAGATAAGTAAAAAACCTACACTTACAAACATTTATCACTACAGTCTAGGGTTACAGTTTTCAATTCAATTATCCAGCCTTACTTTGATTTCTGTTACCTATTAGTTTAATTTGAATCAATTAAATTAAATACAAAAATTACCAAATCGGTGTATAATGATTGTTCTTCGACAAACCGATATACTCCAATTAAAAATATGCTGGAAATACCTACAATGGTTCTCAGTGACTCAGAGATTGTACTATTTAACAATGATTTTTATATATAAAATCCTTCATAATTTAACATCATCGTATTTTTGTGAATGTAGACAATTTAATGTTAATATCCATAACTATGCTACAAGAAATAATAATAATCTGTATATTTCAACTACTAACATAAAGTGATCTATGAATTCTTTGTTTTTCAAAGGATTTGTAAGTTACAATATAATTTTTATAATTCACGTTCACAAAGTTTCTATTTCGACACTAAAAACAGTATCGAAATATACTATTACCTACTGCTATTAAAACTAATACTTCCTTAAGAATTTTTAGACAGCAGCTAGCTGACTTTGTAAAAAATAATAGATAACCTATTTTAAATAAATTCTTCTTCTTCTTCTATATTTAGAGTTATAGTGTGTCTGAGAAGTTATTGAATCAGGACCTCATTTCATTCTAATTTTTAAAGATGGATATCTCTTCAAAAATATGTACTAAAATTGTTACTTTGAGTAAACATACATATATGACTCAAAGAGATATTGTAAAGGAATGTAATGTAAGCTTAGGAGCTGTTAACAAGATTTTAAAGAAAAAAAATAAAAACTGGAACGATTGGGATAAACAGAAAAGGGAAATGTGGAAGGAAAAGGATGACAACTGCAAGTGATAAGTCAAGATGTTCTGAAAGATTTAGCACGCGCTGAAGTTATTATTTATGACTATATGGTGCAAACATGACTTTTGAAAGGTGGAAGAAAGAGTTATTGCCTGCTAGATTGATAAAAAACGGTATGATTGGTCAAAAATTATAAGAGCTGGACTGCTGGAGATTGGAGAAAAGAGTTGTTCTCGAATGAGCGCTATTTTTTAGTACAATGACAACGGTCTTATCAGAAAAAGTGCTAATAAAAAACTTACGCCTGCTAATATTAATCAAAACATCCTCTTAAGAAGATGCTTTGGGACTGTTTTTCTTATAAATGTACCAGATATCTCGTGTCAATAAATTCTCAAATTACAAAGACTTAGTGGAAAGGAGACTAAAAGGAGAGCTAAGAAAAGTGAATGCCAATAATCAACCCTTTTTTAACAAGATACGACTCCTTGCAACTCCTCTAAGATGTTGAAGGAATATCTCAAGGACAAGAATTTACTATGTCTTGAATGGCCAGGAAACTCGTCAGATACCAGTTCAATTAAAATTTTTTTGGCAATTGTCAAAGCTATACTGCGCAAAATGGATTGCAAAACAAAAGGAAAATTGATAGACGCTGTAATTCAGATATGGTTTCGGGATCCGCAATTCATAGAAAACTGTATAAAATCTTGTTGACTCGTAGCCAAAACGTCTTCAAGAAGCGAAGGAAGGATATTATTCATATTAAAACAATGTTTATTGGATTGTCTGCCAATTAGTAGTAAATATTGATATTTTGAATTTTACACCAGTGTTCACATTAATACACACAATATCTATCGTATCTATTGGGTCATACTTAGGTATGTTACTTCCATGATTTTACAGATATAGAAAAAATTGTACAATTAAAATTATTTTTTCTTCAAGCGTATAATAATAACTATATTACTTTTTGCAACACAGACCGTAGAAATATCCCATTATTTTACTAGTACAAAAATGAATTTTCATTATTGTACTAATAAAATAATGGGGCGTTGTAATCAAGTAGGTAGGAACTGTCATTTTTAAACTTATTTAATTTGACGTTTGTCTGTTTTGAAAATTTTGTGAAAAATGTCTCAAGAATTGCAATGTACGCCTCCGGAATTAGTTGAAATAGCTAATTCCAGTATTGAAACTCTAATTCCAACGAAGTCGCGTAAACTGTATGATTTTGCATACGAAAAATTTCTAAAATGGTGCAATGAATATAATGTACAGCAATACACGGAAAACGTTATGCTTGCATACTTCACGAATTTGTCCAGAAAGTTTAAAAGTTCTACTCTATGGGCACAGTATTCAATGATTAAAAGTCAATTAAACATTAAACATAATGTTAAAATAGAAAAATATAGCAAATTAATTGCATTTATAAAGCGCCAAGGGGAAAATTATACACCGAAAAAATCAAAAGTATTAACACAAAAACAATTTGATAAATTTCTCAAGGATGCACCAAATAATGTTTATTTAGCAACAAAGGTAGGTACTTTCTTATTTCTTTTTAATCATTATTACGTTTATTAAACCGTTGACAGTGATATCTACTAGCAGATCAATATTTAACTTGACAGCAAATATTACCTCATTTCCTACTTATAACATTTAATGACGGTAGCTCAGTGGCAGAGCTTTTGTCTTCGGTCGCAAAGGTCAGCGGTTCTAATCCCGGTGCTACCAGCTTTTTTTTTTATTTATTTCAACGTTTGTTTTAGGTTATATTAATATTTGGAGTCACAGGAGCCCTTAGATGCGATGAACTTGTTAATTTAAAGTCTAGCGAAATCCAAGATTTGGGAAATTTAATTTTGGTTAAAATCATAAACACAAAAAACAAAAAACAACGGTCGTTTACTATAATTGGCGATTTTTATTTGAATTTGGTAAGACAGTATACGGCTCTTCGTCCGGATGATATTGGCCTGCAGCGATTTTTTATTAAATACCAGAATGGTAAATGTCACCGTGTGGTAATGGGTATCCACAAAATATCAAACGTACCAAAAGACGTTGCTACGTTTTTGAAATTAACAAATCCTCATAAATATACAGGACATTGCCTTCGGAGGACTTCCGCAACTATTTTAGTTGACAACGGAGGTGATATTACCGCTTTAAAGCGGCATGGTGGATGGAAATCCACCAGTGTTGCTGAAGGGTACTTAGAGGATTCCATTTCCAGTAAAACACAAACTGCACAAAAAATACTTAATTGGCAAGAACAACCAAGTAATAGTTCTGGAATCGCTGACATAATAATCGACAATCAACTTACTAATAATATGATGTATACCAATGACAAAATTGTAAATGTCGAAGCTGAAAGCGGTGGCAGTGGCTTAAATTTAAACAACTGCAGTATACAAAACTGCACATTTAATATTACTGTTAATAAATAGGTAACACTTTATGTAATTTTTCGTTTGTATTAATTAAATAGTTGAGATATAAACAAAGCCTTCTATATTTTTTATAAAATGCATATTATTATTACGCTTGAAGAAAAAATAGTATATGTTACTCGGAGCAGAAGGCCCATTATATGTTTCGCCCAGTTTGCACAGCCTCGGCTAGCGCCTCGGCAGTGCAAGAATCTGGGCTCAACAATAATGTTGGCCTTCTACTCCTAGTAACATAATATACTATTTACGTACCGTTGGCCGAAAAAATGATACAGAGCATACATCATCCAACATTTTCTTTTTCGTTTTGCGCCTGTTTGAACAATTTTTAATTACACAAGATTTCACCATTTTAACTTATAACAATATTAAAATCTAATCATATATCCTATCATATCATATCAACAATCTGTCACGTTAATTTTTAGGGTAAGACTTCATTAATTTTTGCATATTTCAGTCGGTTTAAAATCGCTATATTCAGATCATGGAATTATTGCTTAACAGCGCCCGCTTCGGCAACTTATTAAAACAAAATTTTACGCTTTTGGATGGACACTTTTTATATACAGACTGAATTCTTCTTACCTCTACCCTCCATAATTCAACCTAAATGACAACTTGTAAATATCATCATAACATAAATATCTTATACCAATAACATATATAAAATAAATTAAGTATTAGTATACATTCTCCCCCAGTATTTTATTCCTGATAATTTAAAAATTGTGTTGGTTTTCTTATTCTAGAAGATCTTTTTACATTTTTCTTCAGTTCTTCATTCTGCACAGTTATAGGAGGTACTGACGTATGAGTTGAAAGATTTTTAGTATCAGAAGGACCAGCTTTATTATAAGACCCTATTTCATCGGAGGATCTATCTGTAACTTCCTTAAGTTCCATATTTTCATCTTGAGATGGTTCATTTGAAATAAGAGTGACATCACCTCTAGGTGCCAAATACCTAACGTTTACCGTTGATTCAGTTCCATTTTTATTTTTAACTAACGCGTAATTTGGATTTACTTCCACAACCTCGACCTCTTCAACCAACGGGTCATATTTACTTCTTCGAACGTGCTTTTTCATTAACACAATTTCCTTCGGGTACAGCCAGGAAGGAAGAGATGTACCTTGAGATGCTTTCCGCTCATGTCTGAACATACGCTCATGTGGAGTACAATTAGTGGATGTACATAAAAGTGTTCTAATAGAATGAAGTGCATCAGGTAGAACAATTTCCCACTGCGAAGGTTCCAGATTTCTAGTTTTTAGTGCCAAAGTAATATTTTTCCAAATAATTCCATTGTACCTTTCAACTTGCCCGTTTCCTTGTGGGTTATAAGGAGTAGTTCTACTTGAAGATATATTGAATGATCGAAGAAAATCAGTAAATTCTTTAGAAGTAAATGAGGTTCCACAATCTGAATGTATGTAAGAAGGTAAACCAAAAACAGAAAATAATTCAATTAGGCACTTTATAACTGTGGATGAATTCATATTAGGACATGGAAATACAAAAGGAAATCGTGAAAATTCATCAACAATGGTCAGCATATAATTATTCTTTGAAGAACTAGGTATAGGACCTTTAAAATCTATATTTAATCTTTCAAATACACTCGTTGCCTTAATTAGATGAGTAGAAGAATTCGATAGAAATTTTGGTTTAATTTCGGCACAAACCGGAAAAGAGTTGATCAGTTCCTTAATATCGTCTAAAGAATAAGGAAGATTGCGCGTACGGATTAAATGATACATCTTTGTAACTCCTGGATGACATAAAGACTGATGAAGTTTAAATATATTAGTGTCTATCATTGCAACACAAATTCGAGAAAACAAATCAGTAACTAAGTTTTCCCTACCTGGACGATAGATAATATCATAACTGAAACAAGACATTTCTAAACGCCATCTAAGAATTTTTTCATTTTTTATTTTACTAGAGTGATTTCTTTTAAACAAACGATACAGATTCTTGATCTGTAATAAGCTTAAAATGTCGCCTAATTAATAAACGTCTCCATTTACGAATAGCCTCGATAATGACATAATCTTCTTTTTCGATTGCTGAATGATTGCGTTCAGAATTTGTTAAAGTTTTAGTACTTTGTCTACTTCAACCGGTAGATCGACGTCTACAACCACTACTGAAAAAGTAACGACAGAAGAGGAAACGACCACCGAAACTGAGGAAACCGAAGAGACTTCCACATCTTCTACAGTAACTGAAAGCACATCTACAAGCTCTTCAACTAATAGCACGCCTACAAGTGCTTCAACTGAAAGCACATCACCCTCTACAAGTACCACACCAGAAAGTACATCAACATCTACTACCACTGAAAGCACTTCTCCTTCTTCCTTAATTAGTACTTCGTCTACTTCAACCGGTAGATCGACGTCTTCAATCACTACTGAAAGAGTAACGACAGAAGAGGAAACGACCACCGAAACTGAGGAAACCGAAGAGACTTCCAAATCTGCTACAGTAACTGAAAGCACATCTACAAGCTCTTCAACTAAAAGCACGCCTACAAGTACTTCAACTAAAAGCACTTCCCCCTCAACAAGTACAACACTAGAAAGTACATCAACATCTACCACCACTGAAAGCACTTCTCCTTCTACCTCAACTAGTACTCCGACTACTTCAACCGGTAGGTCGACGTCTACAACCACTACTGAAAAAGTAACGACAGAAGAGGAAACGACCACCGAAACTGAGGAAACCGAAGAGACTTCCACATCTTCTGCAGTAACTGAAAGCACATCTACAAGCTCTTCAACTAAAAGCACGCCTACAAGTACTTCAACTGAAAGCACATCACCCTCAACAAGTACTACACCAGAAAGTACATCAACATCTACTACCACTGAAAGCACTTCTCCTTCTACCTCAGCTAGTACTCCGTCTACTTCAACCGGTAGGTCGACGTCTACAACCACTACTGAAAAAGTAACAACAGAAGAGGAAACGACCACCGAAACTGAGGAAACCGAAGAGACTTCTACATCTTCTACAGTAACTGAAAGCACGCCTACAAGCACTTCTACTAAAACCACGCCTACAAGTACTGCAACTGAAAGCACATCACCCTCAACAAGTACTACACCAGAAAGTATATCAACATCTACTACCACTGAAAGCACTTCTCCTTCTACCTCAACTAGTACTCCGTCTACTTCAACCGGTAGGTCGACGTCTACAACCACTACTGAAAAAGTAACAACAGAAGAGGAAACGACCACCGAAACTGAGGAAACCGAAGAGACTTCCACATCTTCTGCAGTAACTGAAAGCACATCTACAAGCTCTTCAACTAAAAGCACGCCTACAAGTACTTCAACTGAAAGCACATCACCCTCAACAAGAACTACACCAGAAAGTACATCAACATCTACTACCACTGAAAGCACTTCTCCTTCTATTTCAACTAGTACTCCGTCTACTTCAACCGGTAGGTCGACGTCTACAACCACTACTGAAAAAGTAACAACAGAAGAGGAAACGACCACCGAAACTGAGGAAACCGAAGAGACTTCTACATCTTCTACAGTAACTGAAAGCACGCCTACAAGCACTTCAACTAAAACCACGCCTACAAGTACTGCAACTGAAAGCACATCACCCTTAACAAGTACTACACCAGAAAGTACATCAACATCTACTACCACTGAAAGTACTTCTCCTTCTACCTCAACTAGTATTCCGTCTACTTCAACCGGTAGGTCGACGTCTACAACAAGTACTGAAAGAGTAACGACAGAAGAGGAAACGACCACCGAAACTGAGGAAACCGAAGAGACTTCTACATCTTCCACATTAACTCAAAGCACGCCTAAGAACACTTCACCTAAAACCACGCCTACAAGTACTTCAACTGAAAGCCCCTCACCCTCAACAAGTACTACACCAGAAAGTACATCAACATCTACTACCACTGAAAGCACTTCTCCTTCTACCTCAACTAGTACTCCGTCTACTTCAACCGGTAGGTCGACGTCTACAACCACTACTGAAAAAGTAACAACAGAGGAGGAAACGACCACCGAAACTGAGGAAACCGAAGAGACTTCCACATCTTCTGCAGTAACTGAAAGCACATCTACAAGCTTTTCAACTAAAAGCATGCCTACAAGTACTTCAACTGAAAGCACATCACCCTCAACAAGTACTACACCAGAAAGTACATCAACATCTACTACCACTGAAAGCACTTCTCCTTCTACCTCAACTAGTACTTCGTCTACTTTAACCGCTAGATCGACGTCTACAACCACTACTGAAAAAGTAACGACAGAAGAGGAAACGACCACCGAAACTGAGGAAACCGAAGAGACTTCTACATCTTCTACAGTAACTGAAAGCACGCCTACAAGCACTTCAACTAAAACCACGCCTACAAGTACTTCAACTGAAAGCCCCTCACCCTCAACAAGTACTACACCAGAAAGTACATCAACATCTACTACCACTGAAAGCACTTCTCCTTCTACCTCAACTAGTACTTCGTCTACTTCAACCGGTAGATCGACGTCTACAACCACTACTGAAAAAGTAACGACAGAAGAGGAAACGACCACCGAAACTGAGGAAACCGAAGAGACTTCCACATCTTCTACAGTAAATAAAAGCACTTCAACTAAAAGCACGCCTACAAGTACTTCAACTGAAAGCACTTCCCCCTCAACAAGTACTACAACAGAAAGTATATCAACATCTACCACCACTGAAAGCATTAGTATAAATGTAACAACGACTATTCTATGTGACACTTTTCCTACAATTACACCTGGATTATGTACCACTCCAGGACAGTTTCCGGATCCTTCAGACTGTTCGAAGTATTATTCATGTGTGTATGGGTTGACTGGTTTAATGCAGTACCATCTGAGTTGTCCACCTTATACTTTGTATGATGCAGGAAATTATATTTGCACTATATTACCAGTACAATGTCCCGGAGATATTACATTATCATGCAGCGCTCAGGGTACTTTTGCTCATCCAACAAATTGTAGTAGGTATTATACCTGTACTTGGAACTATGTTTTGCAGAAATATGATATACATCAATATTTATGTCCTACTGGTTACAGTTACAATGAAACTTTTAAGCAATGTGTTAAGAGTGAATGTGGTATTAGTACAACAACACAATCTCCTGTTTCAACAACTGCTTCCTCTACAACACCTACTAAAAACACTAGTTTTGTCTGTACAAAAGTGGGTACATATCCTGATCCAAATAATTGCACTACATACCATAACTGTTTGCCATCCTTATTTGGTCTTATTGATATCGTGCTTGAATGCCCATATGGAATGCAGTACGATTCTGTCAAAGGCACATGTGTTTATGGGGCAGCTCAATGTGGGTTTTCAACACTATTATGTACAAAAGAAGGTATTTTCGCCAATCCACTAAATTGTAGCATGTACTATTCTTGTACATTAAATCACGTTACAAATACATTTGAATTCCGTCAGTATACTTGTCCACAATACCAGGCTTTTAATAACCAATTGGGTATGTGCATTGCTTCTACTTCGTGTGGAAGAAAAATAACTTTTGCTTGTTCAGAAGTCGGAAAATATCCATTGGAAGGAGATTGTAGATCTTACATTGAATGTAATTATAACAATAATAAATTGGATCCAGTTCTTAAATCATGTGGATTGTTTAAATTGTATGATAAATATCAAAAGAGATGCAGAAGAGAATGTTTTGTTGATTGTTAGGTTTTTAAATCCGATTATAAATATTATGTAATGATGCAGTTCCTAATAGTAGCTAAAATGTTATTAAATTAAGGAGCAACTTTACTACATATGGATTGATTTTGAGCTGAATATTCTACTATTAATAATTTTTTTAAATAATAACAATGTATCTATTATAACTTTAACTTAATAAATTATTAAATGCATTTCTTTATTTTTGTAGTTTTTGTATACTATTTTTATTTTTCCTAATTTTTTCTCTAAAAGTCTTTTAATAGGTAAGGAGTAAAATCATATTTAGATTAAATTATAATGTCTTTATTGTACTAAAAGCTCATTACCTATTTTTTTAAATATAGTAAACGTATGATAGTTGTGTTGGCCAATATTCTTTTGTGTTAAATCATGAAAATCTTATAACGCAGTGAGTAAAAGAGAGAGCAAAAGATAAAAAATTTGATATTAATACATGCAATTTGATTGCAATTTTACATTACAACAAACAATATATTTGTAATAATATTACCTCTCAGAACTTGAAGGCTTTATTCAACCTATGGAGGGTAGAGGTAAGGAGAATTCACTCTTATGGAAAAAAGCTTCAAAAGTGTCCGTCCAAAAGCGTAAAATTTTGTTTTACTTGGTTGCCGAAGAGGGCGCTGTTAAGCAATAATTCCATGATCTGAATATAGCCATTTTAAACCGACTTAAATATGCAAAAATTAATGAAGTCTAACCTTTCACCCTGGTCTAACCTAAAAATTAAAGTGACACGTTGTTGATATTGGATTGTAATATTATAAATTAAAATGGTGCAATTTTGTGTACCTAATTGAAAATTGTTCGAATAGTCGCAAAACGAAAACGAAAATATAGAATGATATATACTCTGTGTTTTTTTCGGCCATCGGTACGTAATTTTTTTAATTGTAGAAACTTTCAAGAAAAAGATATCAATATGTACCTATAGCAATGCCCAAAGATTTCGTCCAAAGCTGTAACCGTGCTGGAGTCTATACATAAATGTACAAAGATAAATAAAGATACTGCTTTATTACTATTATTATTATTATATTAATTTTTTATCACGAAATAAATATAATTTAAAAAAGTACCTTAAATTAAAAAAAATTGATCCAATAACTATATGGTTTTACTTGTTTATATAATTAAATTTCTTTTTTCTTCAAGCGTATAATAATAACTATATTACTTTTTGCAACACAGACCGTAGAAATATCCCATTATTTTACTAGTACAAAAATGAATTTTCATTATTGTACTAATAAAATAATGGGGCGTTGTAATCAAGTAGGTAGGAACTGTCATTTTTAAACTTATTTAATTTGACGTTTGTCTGTTTTGAAAATTTTGTGAAAAATGTCTCAAGAATTGCAATGTACGCCTCCGGAATTAGTTGAAATAGCTAATTCCAGTATTGAAACTCTAATTCCAACGAAGTCGCGTAAACTGTATGATTTTGCATACGAAAAATTTCTAAAATGGTGCAATGAATATAATGTACAGCAATACACGGAAAACGTTATGCTTGCATACTTCACGAATTTGTCCAGAAAGTTTAAAAGTTATACTCTATGGGCACAGTATTCAATGATTAAAAGTCAATTAAACATTAAACATAATGTTAAAATAGAAAAATATAGCAAATTAATTGCATTTATAAAGCGCCAAGGGGAAAATTATACACCGAAAAAATCAAAAGTATTAACACAAGATCAATTTGATAAATTTCTCAAGGATGCACCAAATAATGTTTATTTAGCAACAAAGGTAGGTACTTTCTTATTTCTTTTTAATCATTATTACGTTTATTAAACCGTTGACAGTGATATCTACTAGCAGATCAATATTTAACTTGACAGCAAATATTACCTCATTTCCTACTTATAACATTTAATGACGGTAGCTCAGTGGCAGAGCTTTTGTCTTCGGTCGCAAAGGTCAGCGGTTCTAATCCCGGTGCTACCAGCTTTTTTTTTTATTTATTTCAACGTTTGTTTTAGGTTATATTAATATTTGGAGTCACAGGAGCCCTTAGATGCGATGAACTTGTTAATTTAAAGTCTAGCGAAATCCAAGATTTGGGAAATTTAATTTTGGTTAAAATCATAAACACAAAAAACAAAAAACAACGGTCGTTTACTATAATTGGCGATTTTTATTTGAATTTGGTAAGACAGTATACGGCTCTTCGTCCGGATGATATTGGCCTGCAGCGATTTTTTATTAAATACCAGAATGGTAAATGTCACCGTGTGGTAATGGGTATCCACAAAATATCAAACGTACCAAAAGACGTTGCTACGTTTTTGAAATTAACAAATCCTCATGAATATACAGGACATTGCCTTCGGAGGACTTCCGCAACTATTTTAGTTGACAACGGAGGTGATATTACCGCTTTAAAGCGGCATGGTGGATGGAAATCCACCAGTGTTGCTGAAGGGTACTTAGAGGATTCCATTTCCAGTAAAACACAAACTGCACAAAAAATACTTAATTGGCAAGAACAACCAAGTAATAGTTCTGGAATCGCTGACATAATAATCGACAATCAACTTACTAATAATATAATGTATACCAATGACAAAATTGTAAATGTCGAAGCTGAAAGCGGTGGCAGTGGCTTAAATTTAAACAACTGCAGTATACAAAACTGCACATTTAATATTACTGTTAATAAATAGGTAACACTTTATGTAATTTTTCGTTTGTATTAATTAAATAGTTGAGATATAAACAAAGCCTTCTATATTTTTTATAAAATGCATATTATTATTACGCTTGAAGAAAAAATAGTATATGTTACTCGGAGCAGAAGGCCCATTATATGTTTCGCCCAGTTTGCACAGCCTCGGCTAGCGCCTCGGCAGTGCAAGAATCTGGGCTCAACAATAATGTTGGCCTTCTACTCCTAGTAACATAATATACTATTTAATCAAACTCGACGTTTTTTAAAAAAAATAAGATTTGTATAATTTGGTTTTTAGGTACAAAGTTTGTTGGCCTATATTAGCCTTTTATTAATTTGTTTATTTTTATTACTTGTATCATTAAGTTTAATTATTTCTTCACTGTATTTTATTATAGAAAATAAAGTAATTTATTAGCAATAAACAGTATTTTAACTGTTTGAAAGATTTATTCTATAAAATTTTGTTTCAAAATGAAGTTTACCAATTTTTAAAAGATGTATTACAAGAGAATTTGAGCAATACAATACTTAACATACCTTTCTATACTTGCTTTAAACAATTACTTTATTCAATCATGTTTCTTGTTGCGATAGGTACAATTTTTTTACAAATGTTTATAATAACTGTAACTATTGATACGGTCCAATTCTTATCGTACATCAAAGTTTTATGAAATATATATATACATGTCTATCCATTTAAAAGTAATGGATTATGGTATCACATATGCTTTTTATAAAATTTCTAAAAAAAAAGTGTTTGTTCATCGTATCAACTTTATTATCTGGTAATAAATTTGTTAATAACAGCATTTTAATTTTAAGATATTTAGGTATATACACATTTATGAAATTGTTTTTACATAACTATATAATCACTAAGAAGCATTAATGCATTTAAGTAGACTTTCATTAACACCCAACTGCGTAAGACGTCGTTAAGGCATTTAGGCCTTTAGGTACCTTATCTAACGCTCTTTGGAATCCAAGGTAATTACGTCAATTATTTCGTTGCTTAAAAATATCCAGTTAAACGGAGTAACACCGATATTATCTGCAATATCATAAATTCCTTGAATATTTACAAATTTACAGAGATGTATTTTATTAGTGCATAATAGTTGGTAACCAGGCCAATTTCAAAATAGTTTATTGTTTTTCTAACAAAAAAGTATCAGATATTGATAAAACTCTGAAATAAAAATTAAAGTATTTTACTTTTTTGAAGTTATACTTCCATTCGTTCAATCGGCGGAAAAGATTTGTGTAGAGTTAAATGGGAAAAATCATTACATATGGTGTGAGTAAGAGAGAGACAGAAACACTTATAAGGTATATTGGTCGGTAAAAACAAAGATGAAATATTTACCACATGTTATTAGTCATAACTATAAATAATGTGTTTTTTAAGCCTATAATGTCCTGTCAAAAGACTGACAATCACTCTGACATCGTTTCGCCTTTGTGATAGCAGCTCTGCAGTAAACTTCGCCGAGTGTCCCTTTATGAAGACTTTGGTTTATCGCTGGCCCGGTGATTTTCCCACCACTCCTGGGTTTTTTCTATCCTCTATTTCTCAATGGCTGCCTTTCTTAATATGTTAGTAGCAAATCAGTTACATATTGCCCATCTGGTGTATAAATATTTAGCGGACTTTAGCGCACGGCGAATCACCCGGCCCAGGATACTCTTTGAACCCCTTGGAACGGAGGGCAGAGTCATTCAGAAGAAATCTCAAAAACAGGTTCTGCTTCTTCAGCTGAGGCTACCTCCAGCAGAAGGACAGCAACTTGCAGAGGAGCTCCATAACAAACTGGAAAAGGCCCCATTTAATCTCAGATAATTAAAATATAATTTATAAATAAATAATAACTTAGGATCTAATTGAACGGAAAGTAGGCCGCGGTTTTCTGTGGATTCACTCGACCCAAGTTCGACCTGCGTCAGCCTAAAATAAGTCTATTACAGAAAAAACTTGCCGAATGGTCTTTCTTAAACAGGATAAAGTTGCCACAGACAACTTCTAAATCAAATTGCAGAAAACATTAATTTGTAGCACTATGCACTACCCTGAAAAGGACAGTGAGTCCTACAGCAGGGTATAGGGAAAAATATCAATATTATTATGTAATCTTAAAAAAAATGGTAACTTACTTAACAATAAATATTTTACAAAGTCAAAGTCAAGCCCAACAAACGTAAAGAAAATGGCGGACAGTAATAAACACTAAGTAAGTATGTACAACTTTTATCAGCATGAGAATATTTGGTATTAATAAACTATTAATTTAATACGGATATTCTAACTTTAACAATCAAATCAAAATTTATAATTTTATAGTTATAACACAACAAAAATGTTAGGATTTGCTGTTTTTTCTATTATAAGTTGCTATGAACTTTCAGTAGCTCCGGATAATTTAAGTTTTTAAAAGAATCACTATTTATAAATTCCAACTGTCAGCTGTGCGACAAGTTGGTGGCATCTCCACATTGGCCATTTTTATTGAAGACTTCATTTTATTTGCCAAATAATCTTCCGCCACTGTTGTAGACTTCCAACTATCATACCGCTTTATGTTACGGGTACCCTCACCTGGATTAGATAACAAAGTTGCCAAAGATCGTCCAAAACGATGACCTATATAATCTTTTGGAGTTGACAATTTTAAATAAGTTTCCAAACATAAAACAATAAGCGTGTAAGTTACTTTTATCATAAAATATAATATAAATTATCCGGAGCAAAAAATAATTCTATTTTTTCTCTTGGTAGAATTTTTAATTTTTTTGTTTAGTAACCGTCTGATCTCCGTTTTAAGAATGTTGTTAAGTCTGAATATTTAACGACGTTTATAATATTGTGTAAATTTAAAGTTGCTTTTAACATCGAATAATATGACCATAGAGACGACGGGTTGCAACAGAAAAAAGGTAAGAAATAGGTACCTACATTTTCTCTATAATTACTGTTTTTAACATTCTGGAAATTGCATCAAATAACTTTGTCGTAGATCTTTTCGAATATTTTCTTAGACTTTCCATTATTTAAAAAACCTTCTTAAAAAATGTATTTATTAAAATATTTGTAATTAGCCAAACTAAGTCTAAATAAAAATATCAACCACCTATTTTGACTATGTTGTTAATGTAACTTGAACGTAGGTGTATAGAATATTGTTTTAACGTATTATTTTTATCTCTTGGATTTCAGTTTTAATTAAACTTATTTTTATAATATAACTAGCTTTTACCTACGACATCGTTCGCAACCAAATTTTGTAAAGAATATTGCCTATATCATAATAAACTTACCTGTCCAATTTGATCTGATTTTAATAATGGACTTGAATATTAAATTTTAAATTTCTGCATTTAGCGAAGAAACATTTTTACATTCGATACGTTCAATAACGACTCCCATCGAATTGTCTGAACACCTCCCGCAGTCCGTCCTTTGCGGCTTTGTTGCGTTCAAGTAACACGGTTCCTGTCTAAGCTAAATCCTATTTAATATAATTAATTAGATCGACCTAAGTTTTATTTTACTTGTTACATATTTTTTGATAACAACATAAACCAATATAAATTGTGTATTTGCTAACCAACATAAATGAAAAAAATACAACATTTTAAGAAAGTCCATTACAATATATTTTAAAAAATTGCCCTAAATCGGTTAAATCGATTCTAAGATTAGCGATAACAAACATACAGACATATAGACATACAGACATAAAGACATAGCGGCATTGAGACATATAGACATATAGACATATAGACATTGAGACATATAGACATATGAACATATAGACATATAGACATCTAGACATACAGACATACAGACATATAGACATACAGACGCATAGACATATAGACATATATTGACATACAAACAAACAGACGAAATAAAAAAACATTGATTTGTAAAGGCCCACTCACTATTATGTTTTTTTGTTTTAAATAATTTTGTCATTTACAGACAGCGATCAGTTAATGTTTTATTACATGTATAGATGATCATTAAAACTGTCGTGCATAATTTTTTTTATTTAATTCGGGTGTAAACAGCGTTTAAGGACGTTCCGTCCTTATTTACCTTATTTACACGTTGCGGTCGTTAACCGCCTGTTTTACGCCCTTGATACATAAATGACTATTAATTGTTTTCATTGTGGATTGTGGCCAGAAAAAAAACTAATTTTTTATTATAATGATCATCTCTCAAGTTATAATTGGACAGGAACAAGCTCAATGCCATATATTATCTGTAGAGAAGTTCACATTATGATAATTATCAAATTATTCTGGAGAGTAATCTATTCTTGTAGTTAGCTGTAAGAAATAATAAGATTTCCAATAAAGATAATATATCTAATTGCTGAATAATTCATAAAAATTTAATTACTGTGACATTTAATGGTTTGCTGTTCTGTTTAGTTAATAAATGCAGTTTTAAATTAACATTCTTTAGAAAACTGAGAGGAAAATAGATATATTTGAGATTAAAGTGCAGTTAAAAGTCAAGGAACCTCTCGATGGTTTCAAATTAAGTTTAAATGATAGATAATTATTACAACCTATAAAGTCGGTATGACGAAGTTCCCACAAACAGTCATTTTGTACGTATCTTTAATTTGTGACATTTTTAGTTTTAATATTTTTTGGAATATTTTACAAAATATGGCTCCCATTTTTTTCTTCTTGGATGTAATTAATAATTTGTTCAAATTTGTTTTTTCTTTTTTATACTTATATTAAAAAATAGTGCATTTAAACACAAAAGGTGTTTCACTTTTTTATTACAGTAAAGATATGTAACAATTATTTGTATAAATATTTTTTAACGACTGTACAAATTTTTAATGCTGTTTAATATACAGCGGGTGAGAAAATAAGTGTGGCAAACTTCAGGTGGTGATTTTAAATGAAAAAATAGTGAAACTATGCTATATAAATGCTTTGATTTCTGAGATACTACCAATCAAGATATGCAAAGAGAGAGCATGTTGATATTAAGCAACTTTACTGTATCAAAAGTTTTTGGAGAACATCTGTTTTACATTCTATTACCTAGAGATTTTGTTGAGTTACTTTCTCCTTGTTTAATGAGATCTCAATCAAATAACTTAAGCTCCTGATTTTTTAATTGATTTAACTTTTTAAGGGCTAGTTTTGGACGAAATTTCTTTTACAATTACTTGTGGGCTGAGAAAAGTCTACACAGAATTTTTGAAGCTTATTTTTAGCCTAAGTTTTTAGTCAATACCTTATAGTATTTAATGATAATTTAATCGATCCACATTTCCTTTTACAATAACCCACATGTGACTATTATTTTTTTTTGGAAATTTACACATCGTTAGATAGGCCAGCGATTCTCGAACTCTAAACCTAACAAATTTTAAATATTCTTAGATAGTGGCTGACATGCGCTTACTTTGTATAACAGAATCTCTCTAAGTTGGGTTCCACAGTGGAAATGGCGACTCCGAGTTCTTTTTCTAGTTAAAGCTTATTTCGATATTTAGATTTTATAGAAGCAGCAACAGAAAAACCTTTTTTCACAGAGATAGGATAGGTGGAAAACTAACAAAATCCGTATCGCTTTGTTTTTTAACACTAAGAAGTTATTTGAAAGTTGGATCCACAAATTTGTTAAAGATTTGGTACTAAAATCCATTTTTAGTAAAGTGCAGCTAGAAATGTTTATTAGTTGTTCTTTTTCTTCCAGTGATAAGCCATAAAGTTAACTGTCAAATTCTGTTCCAATTGGACAAACTCATACCTTTTTTGCAAAAAAAGTATTCTTGGAAATTCTTACTCAAGTTTTCTAAATAGCCGTCCATAGTTTTAACATAACAATTTTATGATTCTCTTCTAGTGAAAATTCTTAGATACATCTACACAATGTGGGAAACATATCAAAGCAGTTTTCTTTTAACTTGCTTTCGTATAGGTACATGCGTTTGTTTAAAAAAAGATTTAATCTTGCAATTTTTTTCCGGCAGTTAAAGATTAAGATAATTAAGTTTTTTAAAGCTATCTAGAATATAAGAAAGCTTTATCAAAAATATCTTCTGCCAAAAGCTTTTATAACCATCGTCCGTTAAAAATGCTGCTATTTCCCTTCTCAGTTCGTAGAAAGCTTGATAAACTTACTACGTAACAATCATCTGGATAAGGATGAAAACAACAAAGATTCATGTTCAGTTCCCATATCTGTACAAAGCGCACAAAAAATCCTTGATTTTAATGGCCTAGTTTTTATGTAGACGACTACTTCCAGAAGAGTATTTGGACCAGGGCTTAGAGACTTTGACGCTACAGCTTTTCGATGAATCATTCAATGTGTCCAAATAATATCTATACTTTGCAAGCGATTACTACTATTGTATTTAACAGACATGGCTTGGGCTTCATTAGTGCAAATCCCAACGCAATTTTTTATCGCAAATTCGCCGCAAGCATCATTTGTAATCCTAAATAATTTGTTGGATGAGGTTCTTCCTTCAAACAGTTATTCTTCACATACTGTGATACTCTTACATAATCTGATTTAACAAATTAAATGGGATTTATTATTGGAGTCAGCTGCTTTATCAAGTTAAATAGCATAGCTTTCCCCAAACAATGTTTCTACAATATCTTTGGTAGCGATTAGAATAAGTTGCGTTGCTATAGTTTCTGTTTTTTTTTACATTTAGCTACTTTGCAAGCCATTTTGTATAATGCTAACATAGCTTTCTCGTTTACTTTGAGCGGTTTCTAAAAATTGGTCTTTTAAATGATCTGAGTTTTTTCCCTGAAAAATTCTTGCAGTTTACTGATATATTCCTTGTGCAATGTTTCTAGGTGCGTCTTCAATTTATTGGGTTTCAAGCTATCAGCAGCTTATTTTATCAAACAAATAGCGCATTGCGATTTTTCTTCTTAACTAAGTTTAATACTTATACAGTCCAAGATCGGCTTAGCCATCTTTTCGGGTTTTAGACTTATATCCTCGTAAATTAGTCGAAGAACAAGGTTTTTTCTAGTTTCGTTTTCGTTGTACTCCAATTAGAAATTTATTCATATGTACAGCGTAGAAATTATTCAGCGTTAAAGTACTAAACTATTTCTTGTTTAACAACTGTCTTAACACCGCACATCTGTAAAATCGCTTCTCTATTTATAGCTGCGCATCTTGAGTTGAGACAATTCAATGACGTTGGACATCTTTCGCAAAACATTATCGTCTATCGTGCCAAGCACACATGCCTATATCAGCTACTCATACAGTGTTGCTTAGTCTAACTTTAATTCCAAAGGTTAACTATTCAATTCTCGCGATACAACGCGAGGCCCAAAATTTTTTGAAATAAATTAGGAAGGCGTTAATTATAAAAGTTTGAGAATTGCTGAAATAGGCAGAGTAAATACGCATCATTGACCTGATCGATTGCTGGATTTAAATCCACTAGATTTTTTATATTTTTGTATTCTACTTTCGTCAATCTATATATATAAAACGTGGTTACTTAATTAAATAAACCTTAAATTAACCTGTGACATTACACCCATAGTTTTAATTTTTGGAATGTATAAATTTTATTTATTTATTAATTTATTTACGGATTTTCCTTTTTTACAAGTTTTACTATATAATAATTATAAAACTAAATTACCTAAAAAACTAAATAACAAGGTACAAATATTCTACATATATATATAAAAGGATGTTTGTATGTATGAAATTGATGAACTCAAAAACTACTACTACCGATTATTATGAAAATTTGTATATATATTTTTTTCCACGGAGAAGGTTTATATGATATGCTCATTGATGCCACTCGCCACCAGGTGGCGCTGCAAAGTAGCAACTTCTGCCCCGTTCAACCGATTGTCATGAAAATTGGTATCTATATGTATTTTACCACGGAGAAGGTTTGTATGATATGCTCATTGATGCCACTCGCCATCAGGTGGGGCTGCAGAGTAGCAACTCCGACCCGTTCAACCGATTGTCATGAAAATCAGTATGATGATCTATTTTTAATGGGTAAGATGAATATGATATTCGTATTAATGGAAGTTACCACCAGATGGCGCTTCCATGTATCAAATTCAATACTGATTAATAGATATCTATACGAATTCGTATAAATATAAGTTCGAAAGATATATTTTTGGTGCGATAAGAAAAAAAAAACTATAAGCTTTCTTTCCTTCTCTATCTCTTCTTATCTTTTATTTTTCTTAAATTTATTTTAGTTGTTGGCGTAGCAACGTGCGCCGGGTACAGATATAAATAATAAAATTCGTTTGTATTGATTTTTGATTAATATCAATTATACGAAAATTTGAATAAATCGCGTTAAAAATCGTTCCCATTCAAATCCCAATCCAGTAAATTTTTATACCAGCTTTAACGTTTCCGTCTTTATTCGTAAATAATAATTTCATTGTATTAAGGGTTTACGGTAGTAAAAAATCTGTCATAGAGGTCACCATATTTTTTTACAAATGGCATCTATGTAAAAAAGCATTGTGGTCCCCATGACTGATTTTCTCCTACTGTTCCTCTTAAATAGTTTACTACAATGTAATACTATAGCCACAGCAACGCGTGGCCGGGTCAGCTAGTTATGTATAAAATTTAAAGACTCGAATTATTGCCAGCTGTAAGACAATGAGAAATTCACCAGGAATATTCAACAATAAAAGGGCGTAGAGATGAATCTTGTGTCACATATAATAGTTATTTACGTAACGAGTTATGAAAAGTCCAATTTTGTTTAACGAGTGTGATGTTGCAGCAAGAGCGTAGCGAGTGCTGCAAATCAACACGAGTTAAACAAAATGGCGTTTTATAACGAGTTCCGTACAAGATTTTTTATAATTTTGACGAAATTCCATAATTAAAAAAAATCATAATTATCTAATCATAATTAAAAACAATACATCTAGTTCTCGTCTTCATTTTGCATTGACACCTTTCTAATGACAATTCTATTTAATACAGATTATGGAGGGTAGAGGTAAGGAGAACGATCTTAAATGGGAAATGATTAAAAATGTGTCCACTTTTTAGAGGTACATAACACTTCTCAAACTTGCCACTACAATGGCGCTAAAGTAGATGTAGGGTACAGAATGAATGTAGCAGTTTTTGACAAATTGATTGAAATGTCGTATGATTTCGTAATATAAGTCACAAATTATATAAGTGCTATAAAAAAACGTGGTCAGCGAATTCAGTTTAGTGTATTTAAATTCGTTTTATACTTTATGATTATCTTATCTATCTTATGATTATTTTAAAAATGGTGTCATAATAAAGCGGAAATGTGTCTTTCCTTGTTTATTTATCTATCCTACTCTAAGAAATTATGGCGCTTTTTTTAAAATTTACCCTACTACGATCGTAGCGCCACCCTTATTTACCACATTTTGACGGACACATTCAATACACGGAGACAGTTCTCCTTACCTCTACCCTCCATAATACAGATATAATTAAAAGGTAAGTTTCTGATTTAAATATTAAGTATACTTATTTAATTTTTTGTTTAAAAATGTCTGCTTTTATATATTTCTTTAATAAAGTTAGTATAAAATAGTTCTTAGTTGTTTATATTTGCTTTATATTTTTCGTAACTTGTTTTGAAATGAAGTTTTCAAAACTAGTTACGTAAAGTTTTACTTTTCAAAACTAGTTATGAAAAGTAATGACTTTCAAAACTGACAGCAGTTTTGAAAAATGTCACTTTACTTGTCAAAATTATAAAAAATTTTATTAGTGTTATTTTCTGTACTTATTTTGTTTTATTTTTATTGTTTGAATGCTATTTATAGTGTATAAAAAAAAGAAAAATTAGCAAACTTTTCATCCAAAATCACTTCCTAAAATTTGTCGTACTTTTTGTTAATATAAAGATAAGCACCTTTATCCAAGTAACAGCTTTAACTAATTAGTGGTTTAATGCTTCTTAAATTGTAATATGAGTAATAGTCTGACTTGCACTTTTCAATTAGGTATCTGAGATCGTTACATAAAATACCGTTATAAATTTTATAATTACCACCCTCTTTTCACACCTATGACACCTCAAAATCAACGATAATAATAACTCTTAAGCAAATCTTGATATTCTTGATACGGACCAAAATGTTGAGAAACTTTTAATAGTGCTAATTTTATTTAACAGGTCAACTGATTTAGCAGATACCTAACTGCATGGTTTCGTGCACACGCTTCTTGCACAATTTTTACACATCAATAGGAAACTTAATTAAAATGAAATAAAAAAATAACACCAGCATCTTTTATAAAATTCACTTTATTACAAATATATGTACATATTTGGTATCATAAAAATATGACACGTAATTATAATGGTACAATTGTAGGTAAGAAATTAAATATAATACTATTGTTTGTTTGTTGTTATATGTAAGATATGTCTATTAAAGATAATTATTTAATATTATGGTATGGGCACAAATTATATTTAATTAAAACATATAACTTTAAATTAAATACTTTATACTTTATAAATATAATGAAACGTAACTAAAATAAATAAATCCAAAATGACTTAATAGACAACATAAAAAAACAAACTATTGTAATATATATATATATATATATATATATATAACAAACAAAGTGCCAAGAAAACGCGCATCAATATAAAAAAAAAAAAGATGACTAAATTATTTGAAGAAAGATCAAATACCAAAAGAATGTTTTTACAGACTGAATTAAAACCTGGTAAAGAGTTTACCAACTTAGTTTTAATTTTTTAGGTGGTACAGGAATGAAATTACATCGAGCCACCAGAAGCGGCCTATTCCGGTAGCTGATGGGTTTAATCGGATTCAAATCATTCAACAACAGAAAACTATATAACACTATGTTGTCAAGTGTTTAAATGTATTCAGAGTCATCAAAAGTTTTTTATTTTGTATTTCATTACATCGCAAAGGATAATAGATTATAATAGAAATATTTACTTTACTAAAAATAACAGTTAACAAGAAAAGAAATTTATGAGATAGTTATGAGAAGCTTTTGAATAATAAATAAAAGAATCTGCGACACAATCTTTCCGCACCTTTATAAATACTCTTATCGTGGGCCGCTTTTGGACTGCATTGAAAATAAAATTAGAAGAGTCGGATTAAGAAATGGAAAAAGATTAGAAAATTAAAAAAAAAGAAACTGAAAGTTTGATTTGGGATAAAATTAAAAGCAAAAATTCAACAGATAAGCAAATAGGTTAAAAAAATAAAAACAGTGCCCAAGAATTAAAAAAAACGTATATATAGAAATATGGGTCTTAAGTTACATAAATGGGGTTATCTGATACAAAAAAACAATTAGAACTCAGTAATTTTAGCCAAAAAAATGGCCTCTTTAAATAAAAGCAAGAGAGCATACACCTTTGTTTAGGCATTATTAATAACATGCAATAATCTTTATTAACATGTTGCGTGCATCGAATATAATTTAATATCACAAACAATTTTTTTTGTGAAAATCTCTTTTCCAATGAGTTGATATTTAGTTATAAATGTAATAGAAATGGTAGATTGGGGAACTATCTACAAATAGAATCCAGTAGACTTTTTTTTAATACGAACAATGAGTAGTTCAATGTAAATAATGAATGTGAAGCAGATAAGAAGGACATTTGAAATACAACAGAATATAAAAAACAAAAGAAACGTAGTAGACCGTAACGAAAAAAATGATTTTAAGTATATAAATATATTTTTTTAACTTTTTTTCGTGTTTTTTAAATATTTTAATAATTTATAATCCTTTGATTTTTAAACAAATGCATTGCCATTATAATGTTTTTGTCCACTGGATCGAGAAAGCTTTGAAATCAATTCGTCAGAGTTGGGATCTAATAGAGAAATAGTGCGAAACTTGAGTCACGCGGAATAAACCCAATGGAGTGTGCGTAATGTACAAAAACAGTTGTGGAAGGAGGTTTCTACTGAAATAAAAGAGCGTTTTTTTTAACAGAGGGCCAGGCTTAGGCGTAGACCATAGGATTGCATCGCAGCTAGTACAGCTTATTGTGCACCCTCATTCACAGGGGCTCATTCTCCGTCAGATCTCATGAACCATGAGATCCTTTTGACAATGGTTACCCTTTCTTCCCTTTGATCTCCGATCGGTAGGCCAAGGAATCTCAAACGCAGACCTTGCAGGGCTGGGCACATGAATATCACGTGGAAGGCTGTCTCCTCCTCCTCAACGCATTTTCTACATAAGAGGTTTTCGATTTGAATTCCCATCTTATGAAGATGTCCGCAGTATACCCAGTGGCCGCTGATGTAGCCAACCACTTTCCGCAAAGTCTTCCTCCTCAGCCCAAGGGCATCTGCTGCTATAGCACCAGTAGGTGTCTGCAGCATTCTCTTTGACTGTATGTTGCCTTCTATTCTTTCCCAACTCTTTCAATGTTCTATGCCCATCCACTGGCGAACAGTCTTCGTGCTGTGTTGTAAGCAATACCACACGTCGGCTCTGGACCAAAGAGCGTGAAAATATTTTTTAACATAAATTTTGCTAAAAACATATCGTTCTTACTCGAAAATAGAATAAGTCATCATCGACTGGGAGATCGCACCACAAATGAGCAAATTTTCCAAACTCGTTTCTTTTTGCGTAAATAGAATTTATCGACACTTCTCTTTTTCGTCTATATTGCCTGACATGTCGATGAATCAAAGTAGAAAAAAAATCTTCATCAGAATCAGAAAGACCGTTCAGTAGGGCCATCATGTACATAAAGCTCGAAAAAATACTGAGGGAATAGACGATCGGCGCGGCGTTCAAACGATTACGTTATAACGGTCTTCTTCAGAATTCTAACCTTCGCAGTTTGCAGTTTTCCGTATCTAGTGGACGGGAAGCTTTATTCTATTGCGGTTGAATTATTGTTGGCTGTATAAGGTAAAACGTTCGTACTTAAAAAATAAATAATTTTTCAGTCTATAATGTTTATGATAATGATAACTGTCCGAGCAATAAGAAAACATTTTTGATTTTAAATAACTTCTGAAGTGAATAGAAAATCAATGAGTGTTGCGTGTTATTAACAATACCTATAAGAAGATGTATGCAAAAACATTTTTTGAATATTTCCTATGTAAAATGCTAATGTTTCTGGGCTAATTAGAGAAAAATAAAATTAAAACCAAGAATTAACAAATGCTTATTAAAAAATATTCTTTTTACTTAAGAAACGTAAATATGTAATATCTTACATATATTACAAAAATAGTAATCATACTTTTTAGATTTAATGTCATCTGTATATACATTTTTAAATAAACAATAATAACGTATAATTTTAACCTAAACGAATATATAAATCTAATAAACAAAAAATAATATAGGCAAATGTGTAAAACTAATAATGTCTAAAGTAAAAGTATGGTAAAAATGTCATGGATTATTTATTATTTAAATAACACACTTTGCCGTTATATTAAAAATAAACTATTAAATAAATACACATTGTAGATTTAGCTGCAAATTTACATTTTTCCTAAAATATATTAAATTTATGTTCAAAATCATAGCACAATTTTATGAACTACTAATCTTGTGATGATATTTTTTTGTTTTTCTAAAATAGTATAGAATAAACACAAAAATATTAAGTAATAAGAAACAAAAAAATACAAATAATTTTATTTAAAAAACATGTTTAAATTATTGCGTAAAAAGATTTGGAATTAAACACCAAAAATGTTATAAATAAACAGTCGTTAAAGCTATAACCCTATTTCAAAAGAGTGTAGAGTAATAAATCACGAAGTGTCATAAAATTTGGCTAAATTTAGGTGTCGTCCATGGGCGTAGGCAAATCTTAGGATTAGTAAACTTAATAATTAAAGTAAATTTAAAATTAAATACAGATAATAATAAAAGGCCATTTTTGGGAAGTAATTTGGTCTGAATTTAAGTACCTACATGTATTTAAGTAAAATTAAAAAAAAAAACATTAAGTTTAGCGGTTTTTGTAAACTTTTTTAATCTTAACACTATGGTATCATGTCATTATAATAATCCCTTTTTGACCCTAAGAAAAGGAATTAAAATTTAAGGAACAAACAAATCATACGGCTCACCAATGATACAATACCTATTAAAAACAGTTAATTAAGAGAAAGGGTTTGAATATATTTTAATGGTGTCTTAAACATTCTAGTTAGTAATTGTTACTACACCAACTAAACGTGCAGTGATATTGTGATATAGAAATAGTGATATTGTAACAGGTATAGTGAAAAAGTTATAAAATGGCGACATGCATATTCATGCATATTCTTTTTTCAATTATCTTAGTAGCGCGCCTCTGGCGCAGTGTGTATCGGTCGATAACAATGGGCTAATCCCATAAAATAGGGTGACCTACCTGCTTCTTATGAAATGAGAGAATTTTGCAATGCAGACTAGGGAAGTGACAGAATTTATTGACGGATCACCCTGTAGCCCTTTTGAATACCTAATGAGATTTTATTACTCTACACTCTTTTGAAATAGGGTATAATTAAAATAAAATAATTATAAATATTAGAAAATATTTTAACAAAAAACAATGCATACGTTTTTTAAATGATATTTTTAGAATAAAATTGGAAACTACGATAACATACGTACCAGTTCCAAAAAGAAAACAAAATTATCACATATTTTTTTATTGTTAACGATGCAGCATTTAAAAATTCAAAATATATAGTTTTTATGGCTGTGTTCAAAAATTGGATTGTTTTTATTTAGAACACTATAAAATAATTATTTAAACTGTTTACAAACTATCCAATAAAATTATTAACTTTAAATTTAAAACAGAAACCAAAAGTAGGTTAGAACAGTAACCCTTACCAGAGCGTTAAAAACTTCCATTTCACTTTACTCTTAAAATACAAATTTTGTATAGAATCCAATTTATTAAAATTAATATACAATTAAACTTAACAAGTAAAAAAAGTAAATGTAAGATAATAATTTGGTTAAATAGAGATATGTTGTTTCCATTTATATATATATATATATATATATATATATATATATATATATATATATATATATATATATATATATATATATAAATGGAAACAAAAACAAAACTGCTCAAAGTGCCCTCTGAAGTTCTTTGTAACTCATTTTGTTCATGTTTGCCGACGTTTGTTGTGAAGTTTTGTAAGAGCTGGTGAGCAGCGATGCCAACCGATTTTTTGGTAGATCTACTGAAGTAATTTACCGACATACCGTTATACTTTTCATTCGTAATTATTTAACTTTTTAGGTAGGTACCTACTTAAGTTAAACTTGTTTTATTCTATTAAATCAGTACATTTTTAAATTTGCCCCTGTTTTTCCAATCTGATATATTCTACTTATTTTTTTGTTGTATCAATCTAACGATTTTAAAATTTTAGGTTGGTACCCGTGCTGGTGAGCGTCAACGTTACAGACCAAAATGAAGACCGACAACTTCGGCTGCATTAAACTTGTTTGAGTGAGAGTGATACAATAGAACCGGGTATATATTATGTCTTGTTGGTGTATGCGCGGGCGCTTACTGTGTTTAAGGTATAGGTATAGGTACTTATGGCTATAGATATATCGTAAACCTTAGAAGGTTGCTAACGCAAACCCATAAGATTTTCCCTAACCAAAAATCATCTAACAAGCCAACGGACAGAAGTAAAAAAAAATTCACTGGCGTTTTTTGATGCATTTTTAATTTTAAAATGATTGTTTAAAATAAATTTTACCGTTAACTGACGGTATTTGTCCAACTAATTCTTTTAACGTCGTATGTTCCAACAGTAAATAAGAAACAAGAGAGTAAAAGGTACAGTGAAATTGATACAGTTGAGCAAGAAAATCCAGGAAAATAGGTTGAGAGGGTTTGATCATGTATAGAAAAAAAATGAGAATTAGTAGAGATTGGAGTTAAGCGATAAATAGGAAGACCGAAGCTAAGGTGGATGAATGAAATAAATGAAGAACTGAAAGATGCAAAATGGAGAAGAGAAGATGCATTGAATAGAGCCAGGTGGACACAAATGTTACGAGGTTTACGCTGAACTCAACTAGGCTTGTGATAAGGCTAAGAGAATCCTGTATATTAATTCAATATTTATTAATAAATATTAATTGGTTTTTAAAACAAATTTTAAACACAATTCTTATAATTATATTCACAATATAAATAATATTAAAATATTCACTTTTATCAGTAAAGCAAAACAACTTGTTCATTGGAAACGAGCTAATGACACATAGCATAATTTGCTGACCGAAGTCCATAAAATTTTTCCCTAACAAAAATTGGCTAATGCGACTCTTAAAGTTTTCAAATTAAAAATATATTGTATCCTATTATAGTAATATTATAAATAAGGGAAAAATTAATGAATCAGTAAAGTGCAGTTGCTTATATCATGGATGATAATAAATATATTGTATAGTTTGTAAACAATTAAATAATAATTTCATTAACTAGGTCACTCAAAAACAAAAACAAATATTGGCACTGATCCTAAATTCTTATCTGAAATTTACTGATAATACTTTTGATCTTCAACATCGTACACAGAATTTTCTTCTCTAGGGTTACCTAAGTTTGATTCAGGATTTAAAACAAGAACTTGTGGTACATAATATCTAACACCTGAAGAATATACAATACCTATTTCCGGAACATAATTACCATTAGGTTGACCAGTGGATATATAAACAGGTTTATTATATTTAACAGAAGGACTTAATACAGTTTTGGGTAAAAATTCATATTCCTGTTTTTCAAAAATATTAGGCCCTCTGTAATCCACACCTAAATTTAATTTTTGCAGTTGTTTTTTGTAATAATGATATTTAGGAATAGAATTTGGTGTAAATCTTTGATCTAACGGTGTACCCAAAATTAAATTACTTGGAGGGTTATATGAGTACAATTTACTCCTGTACTGATGTGGAAATGGTGGCCTGTAAGTATTAGGATTAGGAACATCTTCTCGAGCTTCCGAAACAGGTGCCGGACTTCTAGCCACAATGGTTCGTTCTTGAGCGGCTGTTGACTTTGGTTGTCTCGGTACAATGGGACCTTGATTTGTACCGAATGATACCATTATGGGTTGGGTGTACGGCAAGGTTACCAGACAAAGAAGACTTATCTGAAAAAAAAAAGTTAATGATAATTACACACAGAAAATAATTGAGAGCAATTAAAAATAATTTCAGTAAAATTTTACTAGTAAATTATAAAAAAGTACAAATATTATTAGATTACTTGAATGCTTAAAATCTAGGGATATTAAATATTTTTAATATTTATTTATTTATTTTACACGTTAAGCTACAATTCTAGTAATACGTATCAATTTAAATATACAATTAAAATTCATACACAAAGATTGTTCCTATAAGAAAAATGTTTTTTCTTTTGAAAGAAAAACGAAATAAAGAATTTATGATCAGAAATTATTTTGATAATTTACAATTTTACTCGAGATTTCATTAGTTGTTTATCAATTGGTTTATCATGCCTCGACGTCACTTGACCAAAAACGAAATGTTGAGAGTTGTGTGGATGATTGAGACAGGAATGCGCCAAATTGATGTAAGAAACGCTACAGAAACCATTCAGAACGTTATCTCATGTCTCTGGACTCGTTATCGTGAAACGGGAAGCGTTCGGGACAGGCATTTGAGATGATCAACGTTGACAACATCTTATAATATGTACCGATATGTTCAGAAGAAGCGCGAAGAAATCGCACAATGAGGACAGGGCAGTTTATTAATCATCTCCGTAGAGCTCATAATGTGACTGTTTCCAGACATATCATCTACAGAAGTTTGAGAGAATGTAATTTAGTTAGCCGAAGACCATGAAGATGTCAACCTTTAAATCGAGAGAATCGCGCCAGTCGACTACGTTTGGCCCACGAACATGTTAAATGGGAGTAAAATCAATGAAAAAATGTTCATTTTATCAATGAATCTCGGTTTGGTTTGTATCCAGATTCTCTAAGAATACACGCATGAAAAGAACCTAGAGCAAAAAATCGAATGCAACATACACAAGAGGTTCACAGCTACAGAGGGTGGAATTTGAACAATTTACGGAAATAAAATTTATTTTTCAAATATTTAAATATCTGATATTATAGAAAAAATTTCAACAACCAATTTCTTATAAATTATATTAAAACTAGCTAACCGTGCGGCATACATTGATATCTATTTCTAATTTTTTGATTTTTTAAATTTTTACGATTTTGTCAATTTTAGATTATTTTCTCATTAGTTTATCGGTTTTGACTAATGTTACTGTTGTATTTTGTAATTTATTTATTAAATATATTGGAAATCAACTGCAACACCTTACGGTGGCGACAAGGTACTTAATTTCTTATGAATTTCTTATTCAAATATGTCAGATATTAACTGCGCTACCATACTATGGCGCCATCGTACCGACTTTAATAAAATTTGCTCGTTTAATACATGAGATATTATTTACGCCACCTTAGGGTGCGGCCACGCTTGCGAGCGATTTATCGCGAGAGATAAATCGTGAACGACTGAACGACAGAAAAAAAAGTCAAACCCATTGAATTTTATTCGAGTGGCCATACCTACGAAATCGCTTAGCGAGAAACCGCTCAGCGGCTAAGCGTGTCGTTCTGTTTTCAATTCGGTTTGATTTTTTAGCGACTTTTGTTGCATTTTGTCTTGTAAACTGCACGTACACGGTAGACAAGATGTCGTGTTTAAAAGAAATTTTAATTTCAGAAGTTCAAAGTAGACCTATTTTATGGCAGGATACTAATAAGCATTTTAAAAATAAAAGTGTGACAGACAAGTTATGGGCATCACTTTTTACTTACCTTATTGTGACCACTAATCTTTCTTCAATTGAAATTGGTTTTCCAAAATTGGTAGATTTTTTTACAAGACTGGCTCTGATCTTATTTAGCAGTAGGTCAAATGTGTTTATACTCATTCTAGCGTACTGGAAAAACCTGTCTGGGTATTTTCTTAACTGTTTGTACAAGTGATGAAATTCCCCATATGCTTTTCTATATCTATTGATAGGATGTACACTATATTTCCTTTTGCGCTTCAAAAAAGGGTCTATACATGGATCATCTTCCAAAAGAAGGGCAATTCGACGCGCTCTTGTGAGCGTCATGACGAAAACTAATATTCTAGTCGCTTTCCTGTGGACAGGTTCCCGCCTGTCGCTCGCTACATTGTCGTCCACGATTTATCTCTCGCGATAAATCGCTCGCAAGCGTGGCCGCACCCTTACGGTGGCGTCATATTATTTAATTAAGTAGTAAGAATTGCTTGTTTGTATATGTAAGATATTAACTGCACCAACTTACGGTGGCGTCATAGTACTTTATTAAGTATAATAATTATTTTTTTTATTTTATTTTAAACAGCATATTTTTTTCGACCATTTTCTTTCGTTTTAAGCTTTTTATTTATGTACTAGCAGCCCGCCCCGGCTTTGCACGGGGATTAAAGAAAAATAACAAAAGCCATTAAAATGATTGGGTCAACGCTTCCCTGTAAACAATATTACATGTTGTTTTATTTTCTGGCAGCAAAATAAATTGATTTTTAGGTGCTCCGACCCACCTTAGGTGGTTGGCCATGAGGAAAACCGATCCCTACTATTTGGAAGGTTTGACCTTGAGACTTATTATTGGTAAAAGCGAAAGATGTTTTGATAGGAAATTGAAGCGGTTTAAATGGATTTGGTAGATCAGTTGGGACCATCGGTATCCTCAGTGTATGAGCTAGTTGACCAGGTGGTGGTTCAGTTATATTGGTTGCTATAACTTAATTGTCCTTTAATTCCTTTATAAGTAGCCTCGTCCCATTGCACATGCTAAATTTGTGATATCTGTCGTGATTATGAAATAAATTATTTTGATAAGGATAATACCAAGATAAAAACTTTAAAAAAATTAAAAATTAGTTATTGTGACGTAACTATAACAGTTAGACATATGCTGTCGCGGCATTTTTTGAAGATATTTATATATTCTTCAAAATCGTAGTACATTATTTTATTCTATAATCAATAGTATTCTCAGCGCACGCGATGTAAGGATCATTTTTGGTTACATTAATGGCATTTTAGTAAGGACCCCAATTTTTTTTTAAATGAAACATAGCCTATGTCACTCGAGAATAGTGTAGCTTGCCAACGGTGAAAGAATTTTTGAAATCGGTCCAGTAGTTTCGGAGCCTATTCATTTCAAACAAACAAACAAAAAATCAAACCTTTCCTCTTTATAATATTATAGTATAGATAAACACTGCGACATCTATTGGATACTTACACAACCTAAAAATATGATTGTTTAAGAAATATTGTATAATTGTCACCGCCGTCTATTGAAGACGAGAATTTAACCCTTTAAGTAAAACACCCAACATTCGCAATGAAAAATTTTTTATCTCATTAGTCAAGATAAAAACTATCCTATCTTTTAAGTTGATTATATAATACCTACATTTCTACAAAATTCTTTTAAAATCGGTTTAGTGATTTCGATGATTAGCGCAATCGGACATCGTGACATGAGATTTTTAGTAGATTTATATCTACTATTCAGCTGGTTCGCAGGTCACGACTTCGGGAAAATTTCACTACAGTTTTTCGTTTTGGGCCCCCCTGACCTCAAAAACACCTTCCGTTCAAAAGTTTATATATATATATATATATATATATATATATGTATATATATATGTATGTATGTATAGTTCCGATATAACGAAATCTGTGGACACGATAGCGGTCGCATTTCTTAACGGATCGAAATGAAATTTGGTACAAAAATCAATCGTCCCAAAATCTCGGTCGAGTTCCTTAATGGGCCAAATCGGTAAGGCCGTTTGGGCGTGACATCAAATCAAAATGGAAAAAAATTCGTAACTTTTTTACTTCACCCTGTACAAAAAAATGTTAGGGGACTTTTTTGTTTGTCTTAAAGAGACCTACAACTTTTATCTAAAACATTTTTTTCTAAAACGTATACTTTTAATATATTTAATTAATATAAATCTACTGATGCGCCTGGCTTACCAAGGGCCATTTTTTATATACATTTTGGGTTGATTTTAAAATGATTAAAAAATCTCAAAGAAGTTCATTTTTACAACTGTCTTTAACTTTAATCCTCTAAGTTTTATGAACGTCTATTTATTTATTACTTTATTTTTTAAAACATAACCAAGACTCAAATTTTCTAAACAAAGTCAATTTAAGCTATTTTCTACACCAGAAAGTTTTTGGTATAAAAATAAAGGGAAATTTAATTGTTTAAAATAAATAACAATTTATTTATTATTTACCTCCTAAATAATTAATACTACAAAATTTAAATAAAATTGTAACTAGCAAGGTTATACATATGTTTTTTCTCTTATTTATCATATTAATATCGAGTTTTGTTACATGAGAAGATTAATGGTACTATAAAATTATATATTGTTTTAATTTTTGACACATGCCAAAAATAAAATTTAGTGCAATAATTACTTTAACAAAAGCTGTAAATAATGACCTTTTGTTTTTAACATATATGGTAATAATAGAGTTATTTAAAAGTCCTTTAACTGTTAAAAAATTATTTACATAAACCGTCTTTTCTTTGTTTAAAAAAATCTATTTTTTAATTTAAAATACCATTTCTTTAAGTTACCACACACCAACAGCTAATTGCTTAAAAAGATCCTAAAACTAGTAAACAACTGGAAAAACAAAAATCCAAACTAGTACTAAGGAGCTAACAGCCAACTAGTATTACAAAATACATACATGGTGCAAGTCTAAAGTCTAAAAGTAGTATGGATTTTAAAGATATGTTAAAAATATCTATCCTGACCTCACTTAGCACCTCATTTGTTACAGCCATTATACAGTTGAATGTAGAAGTATTGTCATTTAATAATTTTTGATTTTGAGCAATTATTAGATTAATCTGTTAATACATTTAAGTAGACATAGTTAATAAGTTTAAAATTTTTATATTTTATATTATTTAATTAGTATAGTAGTATTATATGAAATATTAAATGGGTATATATTATTTTTAACAATACAGAGATATCGCAGAAATCTTTTCTATCTTTTCTTTTAACAGAGGGCCAGGCTTAGGGGTAGACCATGGGATTGCATCGCAGCTAGTACAGCACCCTCATTTACCGGTCCTCATTCTCCGTCAAATCCCAGATTTTTAATAAACCATGAGATCCTTTTGACTATGGTTACCCGTTCTTCCCTTTGATCTCCGGTCATTAGGCCAAGGGATCTCACACGCAGACATTGCAGGGCTGGGCACATGAATATCACGTAGAAGGCTGTCTCCTACTCCTCACCGCATTTTCTACATAAGAGGTTTTCAACTTGAATTCCCATCTTATGAAGATGTCCGCGGAATACCCAGTGGCCGCTGATGAAGCTAACCACTTTCCGCAGGGTCTTCCTCCTCAGCCCAAGGGCATCTGCCGCTATAGCATCTTTTCTATCTGGTCCTTATGTATGGCATCCAAAGTCAACCATATCTGACAAGCATATTCAAGATGTGGTCTATCTAACTAAAGCATTATATAATGGTATTACTGTGAAAATTTAAAAATTTTTGCTATTTCTGATAATTCAACCTAGTGCTTTAATTGCTTTATTACAAAGGTAATTTCATACTGTGGACTGGAAAAAACTCTTAAATCTTTAACTTGTTTTTCCCGTTTTAACTAAAAACACAAATATTATACTTGTTTAAGGTTGGATTTCCCTGCACCATAACACTAATACTGTTAATATCTTGATTTAACATTTACAGCTTTTTTGTATTTTGACAATCTTGCAGAGTTTAAAATCAATTGCAAACACAAGACCTATTGATAAAGCACAAAAAGAGTAGAGGTCCTACATTGCTCCCTTGTTGGACGCCGGAGGTGGCAACAGAGCTTTCCGAATTGTGCAAATCAACCCTTACCCATTGTTTTTATCTGTGATATATAATTGATGAAATAATTTTACATAAATGAATATTTTTTAATATCGTTTTCATTTTTTTATTTAAACAAATTGTTTTAGGAGATCATTTGCGTACAAATTAAATATAGTAACAAACTTTCTAAATTGAAAAATACAGATGTTTAAAATAATCTTAAACAGAAAAAAGTAATATATTCATAACACACAACATTTCAAATAACACATTATTAAAAGTAGTGAAAGTAAAGACTATAATTTCTTTCATTAACTTCTATAATTTGATATGTCTTAGAATATTAGAATAATAATTGCTGCTGATTACCGTACAATCAGAACTATAAACATCACTCATGTGAAACTTTATATCTAATTAAACTTGAATTTTCAAGGATACAGTGGTGTAAAATATAAGTTAAAATAAATAGTTCTTAAAATTATAGTTAAACACACATATTTGGTTAATTAAATTTGATTTTATTATTCAGTATAACACGATTTCACTTTAGCTTTAAAATATTATTTAGTTTTGCCAGTGCCAAATTTTTGCCCAACAACCATTTTTGTAAAAAGTTACAGTCAGATCTGGAAAAAAGATGTAAAAAAATGTAAAAGCCTAATTAATTAAATTTTCTTATCGATTTCATTGATTTGTGCAGTGTTTATAATGAAAAAGCAGTTAAGTTGGGTCGTTTTTTGTGATTTCAAACGATCTAACTGCGCTATGTAATAACCGCTGGATAAATACTGATTGCAGTGGTTAGTTGAAAAGTTGTAAAAACGACACAAGTAAAGAAATGAAAATTTAAACGCTATTTTAATATTTCATCGTTTATTTAAATAGACAAAAAATCTACTCTAATTTGCCAATTCATTCTTTGTTAACAAGCTATTTCGATTTGACTTATCAGTTAATTTTATTAAAATAGAAAAAATCAAATATCGTAATAAACATTATTTGTTTCGGAAGGTTTATTAGTAACAGAAATTCATACAATTCTGCATCGACGGGTTTTAGAATTTAAATGCGCTCGTATAAGCGTCAAAGATAAACCACGTAGTGCGCGTCCAAAAAATGCAACAGCAACAGAAATCGTTAGGGTATGGACACAACGGGAACCATCGACCCTAGACCATAGCATAATACCCACGACCTTTGCTCTGAGCCTAGCTCCGACCCACGCGCACCCGTGGTCACATCAAGGCTTAGAGCATTACACTTTTGCGCCAGTTAAAGCGTGAACGATCGTCTATAAACATGGATTTTTCGACATCCTCTTCTTCGGACGAGGAAGATATTATTTTAAATTCAAGTGCTAAAACGTGGTACCTACATAAAGGATCTCAAAAGACGAAAGTGCATCCTTTAAACAAAAAACGTATGTTGTATGAAGAATTTCATCATGTATATAAAGATTTAAGAAAAGATCCGGATCTTTTTTTAAATACATGAGAATAAAAAAAGAAACTTTTGATGATATTTTAAAAAAGTACCATGGTCGAGGCTCAGTTTGGACCCTGGCACCAAGTATCAAACCTTAACTCCAACCTATGCGCGGAGTGATGGTCGGTGCTCCGATGTAACCACATAGATCTAATATTATGTGTTTATTTTTTTGGTGAGCGGAGCTATGGTGCGATGCTATGGTCGGAGCGATGGTCGGCGCTCCGTTGTGGCCGCACACTTAAGCAGGTCTATGATATAGTTTGTAAAAATGCAATTTTTACTAAGCGTCAAATTGCGCATATTAGATGAACGAGTACTAACATATTTTGCAAAGATGCAAAAGCTGTTCGGAAAGTTATTGCCGAATACGTTCACAATTCAACAAAAATTGAATCAAAAACAAATTGCTTAGACTCATTTTATGCGTCGTTTTATAGCTATGGATAAGACTTGGATCATGATCCTAAAATACAACAAGAACGTTGACAGTGGACTGAAGCTGATTCTTCAGCTCCAAAAGAGATGAAGTCGGAACGATCGACAAAAAGGTTGCATCAGTTTTTTGGAATGCATAATGTTGATTAATTAGCCCCTAAAAGGTTAAATTGGCGTTGGGCGCCAACTTTGTAACCCTTAAATTACCCTTGCCTAGCTCCTGAGGGTCGTGGCTTCCTTCTGAGTTTTTTTTTTAAATTCCCTCCAAACATTAATTAAAGGACGCAAAGTACAGACACACAAATAAAATTCGAAAAATCAGTTTTAAGTTGATTTATCACTTTAATTGTGATTTAGTAAAAATTAATTAAATAAATTAATTATTTCTCTTATCTTTGGGTTTTCAAAGACTTCTGATGGAGTTTCGATTAGTTGTGGAACGGAACTACAAATGTGGATAGAATTTCCTTTCAAGGAACTCCCTGTCGGATTTTCGTTTAGATGTGGAACGGAACTGCAAGGTGAATTGAATTCCTTTCCAGGAATTTCCTGTCGGATTTTCGTTTAGATGTAAAACAGAACTGCAAGGTGGATTGAATTCCTTTCAAGGGACTTCCTGTCGGATTTTCGTTAGATGTGAAACGGAACTGCAATTGGTGTCGGCTTCAAAATGGCTGTCGGCAGACAGCGTAATTTCCTGTCTGAATTAACTGGTCCTTAATAGGGCCCTTCTTATAGATGGCAATAACCCAGAATGAAGGGCGAAGATATTAAGAAATAAATCTGAATTTAATAAGATTCGCAGATAAAATGAACGAATTTAAATCATAATCTATCGAAGAAACATATTTGCTTCTACCAAACTGGCAATCCCCTCTCGTATCGGTGCGATAACAATAGATAATATAAAAATATATAGTCCGGATGGTATGCTCAAAAACGAACGTTACAACTTATCTGGATATTATTCCAACATTTTGGAACAGTTGGATAAAAAAATTCGTGAAAAAAGACCCGGTTTACAAAATAAACAAATAATTTTTATCAAGACAATGCATGTGTTCTTAAAGTTTGTTGATAATGTATTAATTGAACGAAAGTACGAATTGCTTATACATCCACCGTTTTCACCAGATTTGGCTCCTTCGACTATTATCTCTTCAAAAACTTGAAACATTTCTTTTGTAGAATGAAGAAGCTATTGCAGCCGTGGAACAATATTTTGCATAGTTTCTGGAAAATCGTTACAGAGATTGTAAAAATCTGAAAAAAATACACATGATTCATTTTTGCTTTCAAAACTTTTCAACCAATTTGTATGATATGGACAGCAGGCTGTTACGTCTTTTTACGCTTTGGAGTTCATCGCGTTGAGATCCCTTGGTTGACTCTGGAGTGTAGTAATGGAGCAATGGTTCATCTATTGTTTTATATGAACGGACAAATTCATCTTAATTTCGATTAAATATATCGATAAACATAGCTTCAAATCATTAGTACGTTGTAGCTTGTGAGCACGCACGAAACCCATTTTGCTTACGGATATTTTAATTAACTTTACTCCAAAGTTTGAATAATGTTTATAATGCCAAGTCTTGGTGATGTGATAACTGTATTTTTTTCGCCAATTAATTTTCATTCATTTTTTTTACATTAAAAACAAATACTTTACTCTAATGTTATTTTTCTCACGAATTAATTGTCCAACAGGTGTCAAAGTATATGTTTTTAAGTATGTAGGTATGTATTACAAATCATACGGTTTTATTACAGTTTTGCTATGTAGGTGTCAGTCTACAAACTTCTCAGTCATTGTAAAGTGAACTTTTAGAGGAATTTGTATGAATACATATAGTAAATAAAAATTATTCTTAGACCAATTAATTAGCTTTAGTTCGATTTGATGATATCTTCCATATTTTGTGATTTTTTTATTTAACTATTCTTATAACGAAAACCATTTTATGATAATGGCGTTCTTGACAAATTTTATTTCTAGATACACTGTAGAAATTTAATTTCTTATAGTTCTTTTTTCATCATTAATAACTATTCAAAAAGATTTTTACTTTCCTTTCATAGGTATATAAATAAATATAAATAATTCCATCATTATTGTTAAAAACATAATATTACCTACATATGCTTAACTCATTAAAATTTGTTTTGGTATTTAGTTACACACAACAACCTGAGGGTCTAATCTGATTAATGACTATTAAGTAGTCAATGAAATAGACTGTTCCTCTTATCAGTCTATGTACATCGTCAGCGCTTTGATTTCCAAATTGCTGTAGAATTTAAAAATTAAAAATATCATTTTATATTACTTTATATTTGTGATTTATATTGTATTTATTGATTTTTTTTTTGTATTGTATTTATCAAAGATTTTGAAGAGCACTAAGAGATGTTACAAAAAGTTACAGATTCAAGGAAGATATATTGATATTACAATTAAAAAGTGATAATTTTTTTTTATAGAATTTATGATAAGAATTGTTAAAAGAAAAAAAACAAGTTTTTGAAACGTTGTCTATTGGTACAAGAAATGGTAGTATGAGCACCGCAAATAAATAGATATCTTACCAATGTTCAAAGCTAGGAATATACTTTATAAGCTGTTAAAAGACTCTAGTTAATAGGATAGAATGAAATATTACAAAACCAAACAAAAAAGTTTAAAATTACTATTAAAGTATGCTAACTTACGATTATCCAATAGATAAAGTCAGCTGAGAAAACAAATTGTAAATATAAGTGTAAGGAGTATCTATAAGAGAAAATGTTAATATGATCCATTCGACTAAGTATTTCTTAATGTTTTATGATAAATTTATTTAACAAACATATTCAATTAATATATACCTACATCTCGACAGCCAAATACAGTTTTTTACTTAAACATTTAAGATTTAAATCAGATTCTTATCTTAACAGCTTTAACCTAATTTCACAAATCGGAAAACTGTCGGCACCGCATACAGCAATGGTCTATGAATATTTTTTATGTAGTATTTAAAGTTGTTTAAATGATTAAAAAATATTTTATCAATCATTTCAGTTTATTAGAAATAACTGTAAGAATTGTTTGCCAGCCTAGGTATATTGTTATTTTGCCAAGAAAACAAGAATTTGCAAAACTTTTACAGAAAAGGTCAAAGTTAAGATTTGAAAATTTTAACTTATGTGTAAATTCTTCGATAGTTTATAGCTATAGGGTAAAATTTGCCAATTTTTAATAATATGGATAAAAATTTTCTTAGTCAAAGGTATTGGAACGACAGTTCTAAATCCCAACTGGCAAACACCTAAATGATTACTAGTGGTTGGACAAGGGCAAAGAGGGCCAACTTTTGGACAAAAAATCGTCATCAATAATATGTCCGCCATTTCTACCACGTAATGTTGAATCCTTGAGCAGGCTAAATCCAAAATTGGGGACAGCTGGGTGCAATCAAAGCAGGTGGCGAACAAGGGTCAAAAGGGCCAAAATTTGAGGCAAAAAATCATCATTGATTATATGCCCACCATTTTTACCAAGTAATGTTAGACCCTTGGAAAGCCTAAATACAAAATGGAGGAAAGGGTGAAATTTTAATTCTAGCTCTTCTGCATTCTGAACCGAAATCATTTAACTCGAACTCAAATGTTACGAGCTGTTGTAATGTTCGAAAATGGAGCTCGTCACATTGATGTCGCTAAAACCTCGCAAATCGTTGTGGTCGCGCTATCGTGAGTACGTTAGTATTTCTAAAAAGCATCGAGGTTCATCACGATTACTAGCACAGCGCAAGACCGTTTCATTGTTTAATTAGCTTGCCGTAACACTTAAATAACAGCTCCTGAGGTATTGAGTCGCTTTCAAGATGCTCATAATATTTAAATATCAAAAAGTCATTAAAAACAGATTGCACGAGAGTGGTTTTAACTCTTATAAAGCAAAAATCTCACACTTCAATTAAATTGTAATAACGAACATGTAAATTGGACCGAAAATCAATAGGCCTTAGTTTTATTTGCAAAAGGATTTCGATTTGATTTGTATCCAGATTCACGTACGGTAAGAGTGTAAAGAGAAACTGGCAAACCGTGGGTTCTTTAAAATACTCAGAAAGTGCACAGCTATAGAGGTGGGACTGTGATGGTGTGGGCCGGCAAAAGACTGGAAGGAAGAGCAAATCTCGTATTGTTGAAGTGATATTCTTCCACTTAACGATATATTGAACAAATTATACATACTTTACTCCAAAGACATTGCAATGGATGTACATGGCAATAGTAAGACCAATCATCACCTATGGAGCAGTAGCTTGGGGCACAAGAGCTAATCTAATCACTACGAGGACAAACCTCTCGAAGATTTAGAGACTAGCCTATGCATGTATCACTGGAGCAATGAGAACATCCCCACTGCTGCAGTGGAAGTAATTTTAAAACTCTCGCCACTGCATATTTAAGTGGAAAATGCTAGGAAGAAAAAATATATAGAATGGCCAAAGAAGAAATAATTAAGGAAAGACCTTAATCACTTCAATATGATCAAACTTGGGAAATGCCCCAAGACGACATGCCAAAGAAATTAAACTTTGTAGAAAAATTCACCACAAAACTGGAAAGTTAATCTGAATGGGACAAAGATACCATATTAGGGCTAAGCTAGAACGCTATAAAAGGGTATACGGATGGCTCAAAGACAAATAAAGAAACAGGAGGAGGGTTTTTTTGGACCAAATACTCAGAATTCCTGGGCGCGTACCCAAACATCTTTCAAGCAGAATTCTGTGCCATCGAAAGATGTATACAATTTACTATTGAAAGGAACTACCGTAGAAAAAAGATTGTCATCATGTCAGATAGTCAAGCAGCCAACAAAGCTCTGAACTCACATACAATCAGTTTAAAGGTGGTCTGGAAATGCGTAGGCAAATCAAACAAACTAGGACAGAATAACACTGTTACCCTACTATGTATTCCAGAACACAGAAGAAGAAAACAAAACAGCAGAAAAGCTGACAAAAGAAGGATTTAAAACACCATACCTGGGACCAGAACCATCCTGTGGAATCAGCAGTAGTACAATTTTAGAAAAAACTAAGAAACAAAATGGATAGCGAAAGTACTGAAATGAGCTTAAAAGACTAAAAGAATTGAAGACGCTGCTGAGAAACTAAAACCAGAAGAGATCTCTCAGCTGTCTTAACCTTAGTAAGAAGAACAGATATACTAACTGGGCACTGCCGATTAAAAGGACACATAAAGAAACTAGGATTGGAAGATGAAGCAAACAGTAGATTCTGTAAGGTAGAGGATGAAACCTCAATATACATACTCTGCATTACGTAATTTTAGGGTCAAATACCAAGGGTCATAGGAAATAGAAAAGGAACATATACCTAACTTAAAACCCAACGATATCCTAAACTTTCTAAGGAAGATAGGACTAGAAGAGCTGCTATAAGGGTAAGGAAATCTTTAGAAATATAGACAGAAAACAGGGACACAATAGATCTTATATATCGCAGGTGTATCTGGTACCCCTAACTTGATCATACATACATACATGGCGCCAGGACAACCAGACAATTTTTAAAAAAGCAAGATATTAATGTTTTGCTATATAGCCTGCTCAATCGCCGGATCTAAATCTGTTAGAACATGCATGGGATATGCTTAAACGGGGAATTTTTTGGTAACAACAACAGTTTGAAAACCGAAACCAGCTTTTTGCAGAGCTCAGTGATGCTTGGAACGTCCTATCTCGAAATTAATTAGACTATTTGTTTTTAGGTATGAATGGAAAATTTTGTGCGGTGCTTAACGCAAGGGGAGGTTATACTTGTTAATTAATACAGGAAGCAAGTCACATATTTGTTACAATTTTCAATTTGTTTAAAAATTATTATACGCCATTGTAGATAGTTAAAATTTCTAGTCAGTGTTAAGTATACTTAATTTATTTTATTAAGAACTTTCCTTATTCATTTTTACCGTCTCTAATTTTGTTTAATATAAATATCTCTAGACTATAATGGAATGTGTATTTTTAAACAAACAAATGTTTTAAAGTAAAAAAATATCGATTGCTTGCAGTCAGTTTGTCTTATCTTTCAAGATAAGAAGGGAGACTCAATGGGTCGATTGGTTTTTTGCGTTAATCTTAGGATCGATTATTATACTTTTTTCCATTTTACAATCATCTGTTTATTATATTATTTAAATTAACGTGACAAAAATGTAGCCAATTCACGGCCGTGTGCGACTAATTCTGGAAATTAAATCGTAGTTGCTTCATAGTATTTTTCAGCTAATACTCATTACGATCATTAAATTATTTTACAGAAGTTGACGAAGAGTTTCAAGTTCACTTTAAGGCTATTCATGCATATTTACCTAAATGTGCATTATTATCTTTTTAAATTATCCATGTAATAATTTTAAGTGTCCATTGTGAAAAACAACAACTATTAAAATGAAATGTCAAATAACTATGGTGCATTGAATGAGAAAAAGACTCTATGATTTAACAAATATCAGTTTTATTATTAAGCGGTTTATCATTAAAATACCGCTTTGAAAGTTACGAGATGCAATACTAGAAAGGTATATTTATTCGCTAATATTGGGTTTTAATACGGCATCATAATATTTAAAGGTAACATCTATATACTTATAATAAATCTGTAGAGAGGTCAATTCTGTACATGAAATATATTTCCAAAATAACTATCAGGGGGTGATTAGGGATCGATAATGATGCCAAAAATATCTACAATCAGTAAAATTTTTGTCTGTCTGTATAACCGATATAGAAACAAAAACTACTCGACAGATTTTAACGAAACTTGGTACAATTATTTTTTATACTCCTGTGCTGCTTATAGTATACTTTTCATCACGCTACAATCAATAGGAGCAGAGCAGTGAAGGGAAATGTTGGGAAAACGGGAGAAGTTACTCAATTTTTTAAGCTTCCGACGCGTGTGCAACCGTGATGGTTAAAGCTATACAGAAATCATCTTATTTTTATAATTTGGAGGTTAACTGTGAACGGATTTTACAAAATTTCACCCACAAGGGGAGTTGCGGGGGCGTGAAATATAAAAAAAAATAAAATTTAAAATCTATAAGTCCTACAGGTTTTAAACTTTGCAAAATAGTTATTTTTATAATTTGGAGGTCAGCTGTTAACGAATTTTACAAAATTTCACTTACAGGGGGCGGGGATGCGGGGGCGTGAAAAAAATAAAATAAAATCTATGGGTCCTACAGGTTTAAAACTTTGCAAAATAGTTATTTTTATAATTTTGGGGTCAATTGTGAACGGATTTTAGAAATTTCCTCCAACAAGGGGGCATGCGGGGGCGTGAAAAATATAATCTATACATATAATAAATCTGTAGAAATGAAAATTCTGTACATTAAAGAAAATTAAAAAATAATTAGCGGGGGGTGTTACTACATCGATATAGAACCTAAAAATGTGGTTAGATTTTTTTGTCTGTCTGACTGTATGTTTGTGCGCGCATCACACTAAAACTACTGATCCGATTCGAATGCGGTTTTCAGAGATGTATTTGTCTTCTTTCAACTTAACATCTGGTATATAAAAATTTCTCACCCCACCCCTTTAACGAATTCGGGGGAGAAATTTTTATATAACAATCAACACGCCACGCGAACTACGTCGCGGGTACAGCTAGTATTTTATAAAAGAAAGGAGTAAGTTTAGAAAATTAAAATATACGTTTCAGATAATCTGATAGAATAAGCATTTTTTGTCTTTGAAGAACCAATTAAACAATACACACCAATCGATGCAATCAATGACATAGGTAAGAAATAAAGTGTTGTATTTATGCTAACGGTTGGTTAAAAAGTTTTAAAAGCGATACCTATTAACGAGAAGAAAAATTAAATTTTATTAGTATTTTTAATTTTGCATCTTTCATTTAAATACACAAACAAAAATTATTTTGACTTGTTAATTCATTTTTTGTTTACAAGCCATTTGAAGTTGACATGTCAGTGTATTTTGTTACAACAAAAAACCCGAATATCGTGCAGTGATAAAATTCTGTATTTTAGAAGATTTATCCGCAACCGAAATTAATACAGAGATGGTGCTCCTTCATTTTCAACTGTGCAATGATGTGTTTTAGAGTTTCAACGTGGTCGTACGAACCACAGTGGACGTGCAACAACACCAGAAATTATTGAGCAAGTTTATGATATTGATTGTAAAGGTCCAAGTTTGACTAGGCGTGAAATTTCTGATACCATAAGTATTATAGATGAACGAGTACTTAATACCCTACACAAAGACATATTCTCCTTATTTTACACGGAGAATTACATATGCAATACCTGTTCAGAAAGTCAACGCCACATTTGATAACAAAAACTGAATCGAAAACAAATTACTCAGAGTAATTTGTAGCGTTTTATGCAGACTAAAACCGATTTTGTGTGTCATTTTATAATTATGGATGAGAGTATGGATAAGATCTACCATCATGGTCATAAATTGAAACAAAAATTTTTACAGTGGACTGAAGTTCCAAAACAGGTGAAGTTACAACGATCGGCAAAAAGTTATGGCATCAGTTTTGTGGGATGCAAAAGATGTTTTGTTGATTGATTATCTTATAAAACGTTAAACAATTATCTTTGAATATTATTACAACCTTTTAGAACAGTTGGATAAAAAAAAAGTGAAAAAAGACTCGGTTTACAAAAGAAACAATCATTTTCATCAAGACACTGCACGTGTTTACACAAGTTCTTGACGATAGCTTAATTAAATGAATTAAAGTACGAATTACTTGAACACCCTCCATATTTACCTGATTTGGCTCCCTCTGACTATTACCTCTTTAGAGTATAGAAACAATTCCTTTGAGGAAAGACGTTTTTCGTCGCATGAAAAAGCTGTTGCAGCCGTGGAAGAATTATTTGCCAGAGCTTCCGGAAAATCATTACAGATATGGTATAAAATTACATGAGGATCATTGAAACAAGTCTGTTTTAGCTAAGGGAGATAATCTATAACTATGCTTATAATAAATCTGTAGATAGGTCAATTCTGTACAGGAAATATATTTCCAAAATAACTATCAGTGGGTGATTAGGGATCGATACTGATGCCAAAAATGAAATCAGTAAAATTTTTGTCTGTCTGTCTGTCTGTATAACCGTTATAGAAACAAAAACTACGCGGCAGATTTTAACGAAACTTGGTACAATTATTTTTCATACTCCTGAGCTGGTTATAGGATACTTTACATCACGCTACAATCAATAGGAGCAGAGCAGTGAAGGGAAATGTTGGGAAAACCACTTTTACGGTGTAGGGGGACAAATTTTTATACAACAATCTATACGTCACGCGAACGACGTCGCGGGTACATCGATATAGAACTCAAAAATTTAGTTAGATTTTTTGTTGTACGTCTGTCTGTCTGTCTATCTTTATGTTTGTGCGCGCATCACATGAAAACTACTAATCCGATTTGAATGCGGTTTTCACATATGTATTTGTCTTCTTTTAACATAACATCTGGTGTATAAAAATTTCTTCCCCAACTCTTTTACGGTGTGGGGGGAAAAATAAAAAAACAATTTCATAAAAAAAGCACATTGTTTCATTTTCAGCAATATTATGAACGTAGTCTACAAAAAAAAAATATCCAAACTGTAGTTAAATAGGGCAAATTTTTCGGTAGGTTATTTTATCAACGCATCCATTACCTGACATCAAAATTTTATTGTTACATATCAATCAAGCATATTGACATTTCCGTCTAATACATTAAATGCTAGTGAATTTTCCAATTTATAAAATTATGTGTTTTTGTACAAACCACGATGTTGTGTTTGTATGCTAGTATCGCAACCGCTTGCTTTGTAGCCGTCTGTTGTTGTCTGGCGAAAAGATTTGTGCCTTGCCTATAACATGTCGAGTATGTTGAAGAAATGCAGCAGCTTTTCAAGAACCCAAATACCATCATTTAAACATTCACACTTAAAACCACAAATATCGCTTTCAATTACAAAAAGCAGTTTCTCATCCACAAATAGCGATCCGAATATGGATAGCAACCGTAGCACCACAATAAATACAAAAAGATTTCAAAAAATTATTAGTAAAAAAGATGATCCAGAATGTGAGAACTTACGTCATATTGAAACAGTTTTAAGAGAGTTTAAGAATAACAAAATACCAATCGACGAATTTATTAAATTAGTTTGTACCTATACTTGTGATAATGGAGCTGCATTACGTTCCGTTTTGGCTGGTGATATTGCAACTTTTCAACGAATAACTAGAAAAGTTTATGAAACTATGACACAGGATGTCGGATCTATACTTATGAACGAACAGTTAGCCACAATAAAATTCTATCAAGAAAGACACGATTTTATGATGCAAAAAATGATGCTAGCTATAAACGAAATTTATACTATTGCTCCTCATTTTAATTTTAAAAAGTATTTTAAAAAAAGAGAACATTATTTACATGAACTTCTTCCACTACCAGAAGAAATATTAAAACTAAAAAAATCAGAAAAAGAAAATAAAAGACTTCAATTATATCATCGATTACAATGGTTAAGGAATGAAGGTGAGAGAATGGCTGAGCAAAATTTTAGACTACAAGAAAAATTAAAGCAACTTAGAAAAGAACAACAGATGGAGCAAATTGCCGCTAAAGAAACACAAGCTGTTCTTGCAGCACAAAAAATAGAATTAGAAAAAGAAGAAATAAAGATTAGAGAGCAATTACAACAGTTAAATGAAAATGTAGAAAAATCTATAATTGAAAATGATGATGAAACAATTAGAAATGTAACCAAAATCTCCTTATATTCTGATAGTGATTGCTTTATTACTAGTGACAAAGGAGACAATATGGATAAAAAAACAAAACCAATATCAAACTCTAAATTTCCTACTAATTCTCGCCTTCCAGGACCATGCTCATTAATAAAACATCCTAAAACAAATACAAATACTACTTCAAAACCGACACAACAAACGAGAGCAGCTATAACTGCGATGTATAGCAAGCCCTAATTATGATAGAGATCTGTAAATGTTTTAATAATTGTAAAGTTAAATATTTTATTTATTTATTTATATATTTTAAAAGTTTTGTTATGCACACTGAGTTGAAGTTGGGTTAAAAAACTAAGATTTCTTTCTTATTGTTTTATTTATAATATTAAATTTATACATACAAAAGATTTTACATTTTGCTTGATGATAAATACCCACCTTGTAGCACGTGTCAACAAACACAATGGAAATCTGTCGTATGTTTCTAAGAGATAACATCAGCGTAATTGACTTGCATTAATTATAGATGTAACTGATTATTCCTACGGTAATGTATATAAAAAAACATCTGCTTAATTATCCATTTTAAAGAACAAGTTATTTACATAATCTGAAGAAAATACATAACATTGACATTTTTACTGATATTTTATGAGCTCAATTAAACCACTGTTTACCATACTAATTTGTAATCCACCAGTATTGACAGGTAATATTTTAAAATTATTTATTAAATATTGCAACGGGATACCTAAATAAGTATACCTTTAGATAAAAGAATGTTTTTAGGTGATGTATTCCAGAATCATCCAGTATGTATTAATTAGGTTAGATCATGTTTCAAGAAAATTCTAGAATGTTCGATTGTTCTATATAAGGGGATGTATGGGCAGTTAAGGGAAGTTTAAACAGTTTATGGTTATTGTAAAACTGTTTAGACGTTACCAGCAGAGTTCTTGTGTATCTGTAACAATTTTGATAAATAAATTGTGTTAAAGACCCCATCAGTGTTTCAAATTGGTGTCAGGTGTGGAGTGAATATACAAGAATGCATGGAAAGAAAATAAATGAACTATTGGTAGCTGAGCTCAGAAGAGAGCTCGAAGAATTACTGTTGGAAAGTACTGGATGCAAACCCGTATTTTTGAGTTGGCTCCGTGAATACTACCTAAGTAATAATTTGGACCCTAACGCTGTGGAGTTTGAAGACCAAGCAATTTCTGAACTTTCGTAACGAATGACGAGCCAGCATGAGGAGTTATCACAACGAATAATGAGCCAACAACAAGATAAACGAACATTCTAGCTTTTGCAAGAAGCATTATCTGACCTTAGTAATACATACTAGTAGATTCTGGAATACATAACCTAAGAACAGTCTTTTATCTAAAGGCCCCCTCCTTATTCGATTATCCTTTTTACACTATTAAATAAAATTTTAAAAATCTTTTTTGAATTGTCTACAAAGAAAAAACAAAAAATAAATCAATAACTAAAGATTTTTAAAATAGCTGTTGTAAAAAATAAAATTAATCTTCTAAAAACAAATAAGCAGAGCATAAACAACGGTATCTACTTCGGCATTAATAATCCGAGAAATTTGCTGCATCATTCGTTCAAGGCCATACATCAGTATTTACGATTGAAATAAAAGTAATGCTACTTCTTATACGATTACATATTAACTCTTAGACAAGAAGAGAAAGAAACTGAAAGTTATTTTCGAGTTATATCATTAGCAGAGTAAGAAATCGGAAACGGTAATTCACTTCTTTAATGTAAATTAGTATAATCCAGGAGCAGATTAAAATAATTCTATTTTTTTTTATTAATGATATAGTTTAGAAAGACAAAAAATATTGATTAATATTTGTCTTTGCTATAATAGTGAATTTTGATATTACATACACACATCAAAATATTCTTGTGGACACCTATATTAATAGCTTTAAATCAATGTTAGCTGTATATACAAAAATAAATTTATGTTTTTAATATCTCGTGAATGGCAATAAATATGCTACAACGTGTAAATACGGTGTAAGCGCTCTCCTCAAGCTTCCTTTGATTTGTGTTCGAAAACCGACACTGGCCTGGATCGGCAACAAAAGCTCTTTCCATCTCACGCAAGCCAAGCCAAACACTTTCTCTACACGCTTGTGTTTGTGGAAGCTTGCCGAGACTTACCAAGCATGTAAACGTAGCATTTATTTATTGGTTCTTTATTTTCGATGTCTATGTGGGTTTTTATTTAGTTTTGCAATTTTCAATAGTGTAGAGATATAAATTAAATTACGGAATGCAGTGCTTCAAGCTGGCAGAAGTCAAAGACACGTTCCTGAACTTCTCTACACAATTAGAAGAATCATTAATCGTTTGTGCTTAAAATTTCAAAAAACTTCTAATTTTTTCGAACGTCATACAGGTCTTACAAGGATAACAACACAGACTAAAGACTGTTTTATTGGGATGAAAGCATCACAATTACAAATAAGGCTGCAAAAGATTGTAAGTAGCCATAATTTAGAAATACACTGCATGAAGTAGGGGGTTCAATGCTCGAAAACCTGTTAGAGTGTCTGTATTATCCAGAAGAAATCGCGCCCATCGACTTTAGTGGGCACAAGAACACGCAAATTTGGTTAGACGTGAGTGAGCTTCTACTTTGTTCACAGATGGGTCTCTATTTGGATTTGCACTAGGTATAAGACGAACCTCTTGCACAGTTGCCTAAAAGATTGGTTCATAAACAGCAAGGCGGCTGTATATTATGGGGTGGCATCACTCTTTGTAGAAGAACCAATCTCGTTTGTCTGAAACGGTTTCCAAATGCACCAGACTACCGCGATATTATTCTCGAACATATTGTTGTATTCTTTGCACAACAAACTGGTCATCAGTTTCAATTAATGCACAACAATACGCGTCTGCATACTGCCAGGGTCATGCGAACATTTCTCGAAGATAATAAAATTGAGGTCTTACCATGGCCTGCACAATTTCCAGATTTAAACCCAATTGAGCATGTATGGGACATATTAGGCAGACGCATTTTATAACATTTCGTTTAAAACAAAACAGCAACTGTTTAAGGCCTTTTTAATGAAGTGGAACAGAATATTGCAGCAAGACATTGACCATCTGATCATGAGTTTGCCTAACAAATGTAGGACAGTAATCAAGAACTGTAGAGTTGAGGGGCAATCAATAATTTTTTTTGTTACCTACCATTTGTTAACTAATGGAGTTCCTTTTAATTTTCTTGGGAGCCATTGCGATAATTCTAAGAAAAAAGGTTTATTTTAGTTTCGGGACACTTGTTTACTATGTGTACTTCAACCGCTGGGTAATACTAAATAAAAATGATTGTGCATAAACTGCATTGGATATTTTGCAAATGTGTTATTAGCCATAGAACACGTGCTCACTAAATGACATTGTTTATATTTCCAATTCTTTGCAACTATAAGCAAAGAATTATATTGTTAATTGGATATAATAAGTGGGGTCAATTGGCTCAGGTTCAAGTAGACTTACTACACTGCGACCTATAAGATCTTCTGTGTATACCCTACAACTAATTATAAATCCATAATGTCTAGACTTTTAAGTCTACTATTCGTTTAGGATAAAGGTACGTTTATGAAGTTATTAAACAATTACTCTGCGGTTACAGATATTGTTTTTATATTGACAGATGTACAAACTGAATATTTATGAAAAGCAGCAACTGCCACCTTTGTCCATATTTAAATAAAAAGTATCAAATATTCCAATACGGCGGACGAAACTGTGTGCCGTCTTGACTATCTCTTTTAATAGTGTGTTTACATGATGCCAGTAACTGGCGCCAGTCATACTGGCATGCCAGTGCTTGATTAGAACAGCGCTGGACTGGTATGTTTACACGTATCCAGTAGCTAGCGACAGTCTCACTGGCACCCTAGTTCCTACTTGGTAAAGTTTACCCTTCACATGTACGCCAGTCACTGGAACGCTGTGTTTACACGTGTCTACAACCATTGGCGCGTGGTTGGAGGGGATGCGGACGAGGGCCACTGGCATGAAAAATAGACCAACTTTCTATTCGAGGCAGCGCTGGACTGGCACAAGAAAGTGTTTACATGATGCCAGTACCATGCCAGCGCTGCCATGCCAGTGAGACTGGCACCGTTCACTGGCATCATGTAAACACGCCTTAATTTCTAAGTATATTTCAAAAGTACCTAAACTCGTCGGATTATTTTTAAAATACCATTCTAGTAAACTTCTTTTTATGAATTGCTTAATGTTTCCTTGTTTTCTCATGTTCGTTTATTTCGCTTATATACTTTTTAACGATTTAACAAAATAAATATTGATTTCGGATAGAACTAGCTGAAGTAAAGTACTTTTTTTTGGTAAATCTACTGAAAAACTTAGTTTTCGATTAATATAAATATTCCGGCAAAAACAATTTACCACAATAAGAATCATATGAATATAATTACAAAACACCATTTTAAAAATAAACATAATTTAGTTCAATGGCATGTGATATACGGAAACAATGTTTTTTTTAATAACAACTTCTAGTAAATATCATTGAGCGGTAAGTTTATTACTATCATAAACAAACAACACACTGTTTAAATAAATAAAAAAACTTTTGTAATTCACGAAAGGGTCACTTAATATGAGGTAATCAAGCAAACAAAGTACATTCACCTTCAATTTAATGTACAATCTCCCGTCATGTTTATTTAAAATTACAGTGATTACATATTAATTTTTTTCTGTAAAACCGGATATAAAGTAAATTTGTAGTAGAATCGGTTTCCCTATTTAGATTTAATTTAAAAATGCATCTGAATAAATCACGATCTGCCTTATTCAAAAATAGCACGTAAATATACTATAGCTTAAACATTATTACTATAGGTTGCTCTATACTAAAAGAAGAGCTATTATTTATTTAAAAAAATATCTTTAATTGCCTTATAAATTTTGTTATAAAAAGACTTATATGAAAGAACCCTTAATATTGGGTTTAACAAAAAAGAGATTAATCCAAGACAAAATAATTATTAGACCAAAAAACTATCAAAATATACAGTAATTAATCGATATACATAGAAATTTTAAAGTTGCAATAATGTTAATTTTTTTAATGTGGAAACTCACCAAAAAGTGTTTTTGAAAAATTAACCCTGAAGAAGTGAAATAGGGGTTTTTAAGTTTATATGGACAAATAGTGATGAGCGAGACTGGTCTTGGTCTTGGTCTTCCAGAAAATGCAAGACCAAGACCAAGATCAGAACCAACTTCAGGCTGCAAGATCAAGACCAAGACCGAGCAGTGCAAGACTTATGCAAGACCAAGACTTAGCATAGAAAAATAAAGCAGCCACGGATTATTTTAAACTCTAACCTTTTTACTAAGCACAACTTGTGCTAACGATCTAAAAACAAAATAAAACTGCCGCGGATATTTTTAACCGCAACTCATTAACTAACCACAACCTGTTTTAACGAAGTAATTTTTTGTTCATATATGTATATTTTAACCTAAGGAATCCGACATCAAGTTTTTGTGCAATACTTATAAATCACTGTGTATATTATAAAGAACCTAGGATGACGCTTTATATTATCAGAATATGCATCTTATTACAATATCTAAAGGGCATACCTATGGCCATAATAACATTCAAAAATCTTTTTCTTTCGTCCAATACTAATAAAATCATATCGCTTTGTTTTAATTTAGAATTAACCTTGTTATGTATTTTAAAAGAGTTTATCTGCGACGATTTTGGGCAAATTAAATTTCTACAAACCTTTCAAATGGCACAATGTTTTTAGAACAAATAATAATATCAATAATTACGATACCTACCCTTAAGCAGAGCCATAAATCACTAAACAATAGAAAAGCGGCCGGCGGCCGGTTAGACAAAAGGACTAATTTATATTATTGGTATTTTATTAGACTTTGCAAAGAGTGTTGAATATTGGGGTTGTAAATAAACATACCAAAATTTTTTTGTTAAATTATTATTTTGGAATCAGTTTAGTATTAAGGCGCCTAAAATAGTCTTAATCTGTCCTTCATAGGAATAGGATCGGTAAATTAAAAAAAAAAGAAGAAAAAAATCAGTGACCTGGAATCGTCGTTGTGTGTTAGTGACACTTCAAGTGATTCAGAAAGTGATGAAGATGTTACACCGTCGACCTCTCAAACATTAAAAAGATATTTGCCTCATAAAAGATCCAAAAAAAACAAAAATATCGGATACACGGGATACACAAATGCCAACGCCTACGCCGAATATGAAGAGCAAATTTAGTGAATATTTTAATATTATTCCGAGTAATGATAAAGGAACTGCGCATGGGAGTTGTACTTTCATACTTGATTTATCGCTACAATTTAATATAAAAAAAAAACAAAATTGTCATAATGCAAAATACTACCCCTTTCATTTAATCTTTCTTTACTTGTAATGATTTTAAAAACTATTTTTTCCTTTTTTTTTTTTTGTAAAAATGGACCCCAGTAAATCTTTAAAAAAAGTTCAAGACTTGCAAGAGTCTTGGTGCAAGACCAAGACCAAGACCAAGACTGGACCCTGCAATAACGAGACCAAGACCAAGACCGCTTATTTGACTGCAAGACCAAGACCAAGACTAACCCGGTCTTGGTCTTGCTCTTGCATTTGCTCATGCAGATGGACAAATCTTTAAATCGGCACCGATTTATATAAAAATTGAAATCAAGGCTTTTAAAAATATTTCATTGAATACGTGTATCATGGTTTATTAGAATTCCTCCCCAAAGGGTGCAAATAAGGGGTTGAAACTTTCTATGAAAATTTTTATGTGGACTCCTAGTGATAGAAAGTTAAAAAAACGTAAAAAAATTTGTTAAAAATCTTGAAAAAAACCTTAGAAATCCTAAAAAGTTGTTAAAAATCATAAAAAATTGTTAAAAATGATAAGTTTCCAAATGAAAAAAAAAAAACGATTGGGTATCAAAAAAAAACAGAAAAAACGAAGAAAAATGAGGAAACAGAAAAAGATAAAAAACTAGCAAAATTTAAAAATAAATCGAAAAACCAAAACAAAATAAATAAAAAAAAATGGATAAAAATTAAAAACAAAACAGAAAAAAACATCAAACAATATAACAAAAATTGTAAATAAAAGAAAATTATAAAAAAAAAACAAAAAAAAACTATAAAAGGGACAAAAGCGTAAAAATTACAAAATGCAACAAAAAAAGGTTTTTAACCTGTAAATAGATAAAAAATATGATAAATTTGACAAAAACAAAAATAAAATCATGGAAATCAATCGAAAAAAAAAAGAAGAAAATAAACAAGAAAACAATAATTGTTAGGCAATACGAAGTTCGCCGGGTCGGCTAGCCAATTATATTTCTATAGGGCTATCCAGAGTTCTGACCTTGTAAACATGACGTCTGTAGGTCCAATAGACTTAGAAATAGAATCATATAGAAAGAAAAATACTATGGATAGAGTGTCGGACTTAGAAGATAATACAAGTAAAAGTGAAAGTGAATTTTCGGACGATAACCACTTGCATTCTACTTGAGTAAATAATATCATTTTTTGATGTGAAACATCTATAGCCGCACGTGAATCAGATTTCTCGCGTGGCGACGGTGACGTATGATTCGTATGACGTAAAAAACCTAACGCATCGATAATATATAATAAAGAGATGTACTGATACCTTATATGAAATTGGTCTCATGTTTTGAGCGACGCCGACGGTGGCGCGCCAACAATAGGGGGAAGAAGCTCATCGATTCAAAAATTTGGCGGGACAGGGTATGAATTGTTTCATAAAAACCTAACTCGATTCCGCCTACTATCTATTCTATATATATAAAAATGTTTGTTTGTATAGGCAACATAATATACCTACATATTTTGCTGACCTGTAAAATTGACAGCTTGTTAATCAAAATAGATTGTTGGTGAATAGTCCCTGTAAAATTTGTGTATAAAGTGTTTGTTTTAAATATGAATAAACAAAGTGTTAATAAAGAAAGTGATGAAAAAATATTGAATAAAAATGAGTGAGTACCTACCTACCTACTCTATATACATTAGGGTGTCCGTTATTTCCCAAATTTGGTTTTGTTCTCCAAACACCCATCAAATTTTTAGATTATGACCTAACAAAAATTATTAGACCCAAACCAGCCCTTAATATTCACATTAACCCGTGCCTAAATCATAATACATTTCCCATTTAAATACCGTTTAAAAGTTATTCAACGATAAAGTTGTATTCATAGTTAAATTCATCATTTTCCTATTTTTTATTTACTATCGCTTTTTGTTTGTACTAAAATTGTGAAGTAACTACAATTATATTAATATAGTAACGTACTTCTATATAAATTTCTGTTTTAATAATTTCCTTTTTTAAGATTATTGAATTTAAGGTAATTAAATAAAAAGCTAAACGAAATCACGTTTTAAATTTATTTTCGTTCTGTAATCTATCGACATCTGTGAGCAATCTGAGAAAACGTACAATAAATATTGTGATACCATTGTGATACTATTATTTATAAGCGATAATATACTTTATTTTGTATCCAAATTTTGTATTTGTTAATTTTATTACCTATATATATGTATTTAGTTTGATATAAATAAAAATTATGGTGAAAATTACAAAAAAAAATCGTGAATTTAACTCTGATGACAAATTTATTGCAAATTTCCTACCAGAAATAGATATTTAATTATTTTTAGCTACATTTGTTTCAGTAAAAAAATTAACGACAAAAAGTGCAAAAATGCCATGTTATTTAAATTGGCAATGTCTTAGGATTTAGGCACGGGTTAATGTCAATGTTTCACATCTGCCAGGCGTCCCGTGACGGCTCACATTTTTTTTACCAAAAACAAACTATTCCTATAGAATGTAAACTTTAATAAATCTCATAATAATAATTATTGCAGATGAAATAATAATTAACAGATGTAATATTAATTTAATTAAGTCCCAGACTCTTAAATGATCTTTAATTGTCTCAATTTTTTTTTCTCGGACATCTGTAAGCTGTCTGAAGCTAATTTAACGTTGTCATTAAAATGTTAAAATATGCTAATATGGATTAGATTTAAATATTTCCCAAATTAATAAACATAAAGATATAGAATTAACCAGAAGCTCACAGAGATTTATTAGGTCTATTAAATTTATGATTATATATTTTTGATATATGATCACAATTGTAATCTTCTTTATTAAAATATATAATTTGTTATAATATAATATATTTTGCAATTATATCCTTAAGTTATTTTTAATTTACTTCGCCCAGTTAAACAAGTGTATTAAATCCTAAGTTTAAGCTGGATACTCATTTTGGATGACCTCTAAGATTTTATGGGTATATCCTACACTTTTTGATCTTATCAGGCTCTAAGAGAGCCTGTCCAGATAATATGTTCAAATGTTTTATCTGCATACTTACAGAATCTGCATGCTCCAGTATTCACTTTTCCCATTTTACATAGATGGTATCTTTGCACTGTAAGAATTCCTGCGATCCCAGGTTTCTAAAGCTCTAAGGTTATTTTAGAGTAGCGCAGTTTTTCTTGTAAGCTACACTGAGTCTCTTTTTCCAATTAAGGTCTTTATTTAAAATAATTTTGAGATGCCACAGAAAGGTTCAGATACGACAAAAAGAGTACTTCTTCTTTTAATGAAACTATCATCAATCCGTTTATTTCTTTGAGGTGTTTTTTAATGAATTCTTGAACACAGAAGTTTATTTCTTGGAGTTCCGCTTAAAATATTGTAGGAGTGTTTTCCAGTGCTATTGAGAGTCTAACGCTGTGATCTTAACCCCTATACCTACTTCTTCTGGTTTTAAGACCAATTAGTCTAATAAGTGAGAGCTCCTTTTGTAATTTAAGTGATTTCGTTTTGTATTACTTTAAACTCCATACTACATTATTTAGTGTGAGTTCGAAATCCTGTTTTAAAAACAAGGCATCTTTTTGGATTGAGTTACTTTAACCCTTAGAATTGCAAAATGTCCTTTAAGATCGCCAGGTTTTAGAGACTTAGTCCTATTAGGTAGTTTCTAAAACAATTCTCTCTACATGTAAAGGCAAGGGAAAAAATCTAGAATTACCTTTAAAGCAGGACTAGGAAACGATTTCATTGCACCAGTGATCCTTATACAAGCAAGTCTTTGCACCATGTTGTATATCTATTATTTTCTTTTGTTGTGTTTTTTTGTTTAACCAAACCATGGAAGCATAACCGATTCGGGGTTTTAAATTTTTAGTTTAAAACTCTATGTTTTCTCACAAAGCCTATAGCCTCGTAAGTTTTTTTTTTAAGGATAACTCCGAGGTATTTTACCACTTCTGAGAATAAAAGTGTCACTCTATTCATAACAGGAGCCTTTTCTTGAGATAATGGGTGGTCACAATAGATCTGCAAAAGTCGCAGTGATACAGGCTAACAGCCAACCCAATAAACACCTAATGTAATCTAACAGAAGCTTAAATCATTGAGTTCCTTTTATCAGTGAATATAATATGTGTCGTTTTGATAGGATTGGCTAAAAGTTTTTTCTTAAAACACCAAGTAGTTATGAGGCCATTTGGATAAGGTCACCAATATACTGTCATGTTCACCTTTGACCACAATAACTAAAACATCCGCATCTCCCACAGCACGAAGCCATTCTCTAATAAGCTTTGCTATGATATCATTAACAACCACTGACCACAGTAAAGGCGATAAAACATTTTCTTAAGAACAGCCTTTATGGTAGTTGATTGTTCTTCAAGGTAGCGATTTCAAAGGAGCTGAAAGCCCGCTCATTGGTCCAGAGCCGACGTGTTACGTTTTCAAGATCTGTTACGAGACAATGCAAGGGATCTACTGTAGATTTTCCAGGTTGATAAGCAAATCGTTCCTCGTGAAGTGGTGTTTTCGATTGATATTCAATTGTAAACGATTTTACACATAAGAAAATATTTTCATTAGTTTTTTAACTTACATACTTAAGTTAGTTTTTGCGTCGTATTTATAAAAGTTTAGATAAGCAATTTGTGCTTAAAATGTATATAATATACCTGAAATATCTTACATTGTCTCTAAAGAGCACTATGTTTTACACCAAATAAACATAAAAATCATCAAAAATGTATTGATGCAAATCCAACTTTGCTTCGTTGGTCCTACATATGCAACTTTCAGACGCTTTTTACAGCAAACTGGGAACGTATTTAATGGCCCTATTTACAAAAATTAAAAAAAAGTATTTACTGTTATTATACTCTTATTTTGCAAATAAATTGTTTATAACTTTTATAACATTGGATTAGACAGAATTATAAGAACATCATGACCAGTGAATATCTATTATTAGATATATTTACAGTAGTTTTGTTATATTTTTATTGTACAATGGATATATTCTAAAAATGAGAGTTATCTTTCATAAATAATGCATAATTACTCTAATAAAATTTTAAAGTCCATAAACACAGCTAGGGAAAGCTTCAAAGTCTAGCACATACATTACTAAATCGATAAGTAAATTAAAATAATGTACACAGTAGCAATTCATTTTAACTATCTTATGACCATACTTATGGTAATTAGGTGCAGTCCATATAACAGTTATATTCATCATTTGGACCGTTACCATAAATGCCACATGTTTCCTTTGATTATTGCAATGGTTTGTACATATTTATGTAGTAAAATTTTACATTCGATACGGTTAAATTTATAATGTGTCTTTAAAAAGACCGTCATTTCCTAGATTGTTAGTTTCATTTATAAAACATGATTTGTTGAATGCAGTAAAAATCGTTTATCCATATCTTTTTATGGTTTCAACACCCTATCTAACGTTTTCTTAAAAAGGTCATTTTCTCAATATAGTTGATGTATGAGTGGCTTACAAGATATTTCTGATTTAAAAACATCAGTAGCTGATTTAGTGTGATAATTAAATTTCATTATACATTAATAACTACATGGTTTTTTTAAATGTTGAAATCATTTCAGTAGTTATGCAAAAATGAATAATATCAGTAGATCAGCTACAAGTAGGTAAAAAAAGGTTAAGGTTAGTTGGTATAAAAAGATATTTTATTGAATATAAAACTTCTGGAAATGAAGAATTTGATTAAACAAACTGTATGTTTCGGGAAAATAACATGTATATTTTATTTAATTTTAGAGTGAAGAAGCATATTTGAAAAATGTACTTTTAAACATGGAAAAAATGTAAAATATTCTAAAGCATGGTTAGCATGGATCGGATTTGGCAGAGAACCGGCATCTGGGCCTCCAGAAGAGAAGGGCTCCCATGATAGAAATAAAATATCACAATGTATAAAAACTATCTTGTTATGATTTATAGGACACAGTAGAAAATTATAAATTATTTTGGTTTTTAAAACCGTGTGTGATAGAATAATTTTGTAATCGATATTAAACCCACTTACAGCAGCAACATCTATTGGCAACAATTTGAACTAATAAACAAATAAAATTAAAAATTAGTAAAAATTTTAATTACACTTAACTCATGCATTTTTCACAAGTTCTGAACGATCTATACGGACAGACAAAGAGACAAGGAGGTGCAGAAGTACAAAGTGGTACCGAGTTGCTACGAATTGTATCTTCGTGCGCAGAAACATTACGGGAAAAAATTTGGGTTGCAACCCAAAGACATTGCAATGGATACACATGGCAATAATGAGACCAATATTCACTTATGGAGCAGTAGCTTGGGACACGAGAGCTAATCTGGCTATTACGATGAGAAACCTTTTGAAGATTCAGATACTAGCCTGTAAATGCACCACTGAAGCAATGGAAACATGCCCCATTGCAGCAATGGAAGTAATCCAAAAACTCACGCCACTACACATTTAAGTAGAAAGTGTAAGGAAAACAACAATACATAGAATGGTCCAAGAAGGAACATTCAAGAAAAAACCTTGATTACTTCAGTTTGTTCAAACTTGGGAAATGCCACAAGATAACATTTAATTTTATGAGAAAATTTACCATAATATTAGGGAGTAAAAGAAAAAGACACCATATTGAGGCTAAATCAAAATGCCATAAAATGGTATACGGACGGCTCCAAGACAGATGAAGGAACAGTAGTAGGGGTTTTTCGACCCAGAGGCAAATACTCAGAAAGCCAGGGCGTATACCCAAGCATTTTTCCAGCACAAAAATGTTCCATTGAAAGATGTGTAGCATTTAATATCGACAGGAATTATCGTAGACAAAAGATTGTAATCATGTCAGATAGTCAAGGAGCTAACAAAGCACTGAACTGATACATAATTGGTTCAAAGATGGTCTGGCAATACCTAGGCAAACAAATAATCTTTGACAAAATAAGACTCTTATTTCCTTATGGTTTCCAGGACACATAGCAATAGAAGGAAAGAAACATAGTTGGGACCAGAACTATTTTGTGACATCAGCAGTAACACAGTCTTAAAAAAAACTAAGAAAAAAGTGGATAGAGGAAAATACAGGTACTGTATCGATCCAAAAAGGACTAAGACAACGAAAGACGCTCCTAGAATACTATAAAGGGTATCGGTAAAGATTTTTTATCCTCCATATTATTAATGGAATATCAACCAGGCACTGGTAGATGAAGCAAATTGCAGATTCTGTAAGGACTAGGACAAAACCACATACTTTCAGAATACGTTGCATTACGTAATTCTAGGGTCCAGATACCTAGGACCATAGGAAATAGAAGAGAAAGATCTACCTAACTTGAAGCCCAACAATATTCTAAACTTTCTAAGAAAAATAGGACTAGAAGAGCTGCTATAAGTCTTAGCAAAAAACAGAAATATAGCAAGAAAAGGGACACACAATCTTATAGGTGGCACGTGTATTTGACACCCCTGATTACGCATACACATTTATACCTACACATACATTTTTGATAAATTTATACAAACATTGCTATAAAAAAGGAGCTATTTTACGATTGTTTAAAATTTTATACTTACTTTCCCGAACAATAAAATGAACTAAAAATGTAGACCTGGTTTTGTTGGTCTCGAATTGCAGTGAAGAGCGCATTTATTATCTTAATAATTTAGTTTTTAATGTATTGTACTTTCTTTAACAAATAACTTTATTCTTTGCTAAAATAATTTTATATGTTGACAATACACCGGTAAAAAAATTGACCGAAAAAACTTGTTTTTTATTTGGAAAATAGTTGAGTGGCTTAGCTCTTTGTTGCCTTAGTGCAACCAAATATTTAAATCCGACCCTGCAGTTAACTTTGGATATTTTTATGAATTAACAAGTAAGTTGCGGTAATTGTTATTTTATGGAAATATTATGCTCTAATTAAGTACCATAAAAAAACTGACTTATGTACATAAAAGTATATTTAATTTTGTTAAAGTAAGAGTCATTAAACCCAATAGTTTGTCACTTAATCATTAGAATTTAAAATCAAAGCACATTCCATTCAATCTCATTTTATGAGTACTGTCTAATGGAATTTTTTACGTTCACAAACCTATAAATGAGAGAAAATAAAAATTAAGCTTTTACTGAACCAGCAGTTTACCGATTTATAGCCGTATATTGACTACACCTTACGGAAATCAACAAGTTGATAGTATACCTTCCGATTTTCTTAACGGTTACAATAAAACTGTAGGTATTAAATAAAATGTTATTTACAGCAATTGTTTGGTTTGTTGCTGTTTATGGAAGTTTCAATTGATAACATAATGTAACACTTTTTATAGCATTTTAATTAGATTAAATAAGTCTTTATTATATAAACAGTTTTATTAATTCATATTGCTCTCTTTTTTAAAACATTTGGAATATCAGTCTTCTTAAATTTATAAAGAAAGAATTATAATGTACGTATTATTTTTATGTCTTTTTGTATACTTTATTTTAAACTTTATTGAGTAGGTAATATACACTGTTCTTTAAAAATGGTGGAAAAACATACACAATAAAAAAGTTTTGAGAAGATCGAGTGGAAGGTTTAAACGACCTGGGGATTCATTAATTACAAAAAAAATAATGTGCAGGAAAAACGTTAAAGATTTAAACTCCTTCCACACGATACAATTTGATTGACAATTTGACCAAATTGGCAATTTGATTGCATCGTGTAGTCAAATTGGCCAACTCAAGGGCATTGGATGGACGGGACAGCACGATTTGATTGACTCGAAAAATATCGGGTGGTGTGGATGCTGATCAGCTAATTTTGAGCTTAGTCTGCATTCAGAATTGGAAGGTGTTTCACGTTTTTTTAAGTTGAGATTTTAAATGGCTAAAGAAAATACATTGATTTGTCATGTCTTTGAGATGTAGGACACACATTTTATAAAAATAAACAAGCACGACAAAATGCTCTGAAGATGTTGCTGGATAAATGGAAGTTGCATTACAGTTATTTTGCTTTTCTATATATATTTTATTAAATTTAATAATTCTGTAAAAGTTTCTCAGAACATTTCGATAGTCGTCACTATCCAATTCCCTAATAATATTCAGATGCCTTAATTGATTTCTTTTTAAGCGATTATTTTTTCCATATTCTCATTTTTTTCTTATTTAAATTTGTATTAGGTACCTAAGTGTGATAATCAATTCTATTTCTTGTTTTTTACTTAATAGAGCCATTTCAAATATCCATCAGGCGCACGATTCTCACTCAAAATAAAATTTACCAATTAGATTAGTATGTGTGGACGAGCAATTAGATCGTGAGCTAATTTAATTGACAATCTAATTGTCAATTAAATTGTATCGTGTGGAAGAAGTTTTAGAAATTTAGGGTATAACTTTACGATTTTATTTTAGACAAAGTAAAGTTAGGAAACTTTTTTAAAGATAGAGGTACAAATAATTAAAGTAAGAGATAAGGATAATAGAACAGTAGTTCGCAGATTGTCAACCAGGAAGCAACTTCTGAAGATGCCAACCGCTCGTGTTAGCGAAACGTCAAGTCAGCAAGACAATCGACGTCGGCCTAACAGCCCAAAAACCATTGATACATTAGACATTAGACAATGGCCGCGAAAGCCTTTCACAGTTTACTTTACAAGTAATTTTTATTTCCATCGGTCCTTTACAGATAATCTTACAATAATAATCAACAAATCTTTGGAATATTGTTGTTTTTACTAATGTCATTCAATAAAGATAAGTTTGTTTGTTGTGAGTTTTTTGAGCAAAAATGGTTTAAAGTCTAAAAACTGTGATGGCCGTTATTGCTTTAATGTCGCCGACAGATTTAGGAGTTTACGAAGTACAGTGCAACGTGTTTACACTTATTTTTTCGAGAAGACGTCCAGGAAGAATTTCAATTAAGATAATCGTTGTATTTTAAATTTTCATTAAGAACTCGCCATCTACCAGCAGTACAAATACATAATCAATTACAGCATGTGAGGGACGTAAACATAATTCAACAAACTGTTAGACGAAGATTAAATGCAGCAAATCTGATATCAAAGAGACCACAACTTACTAAAGTGCATCGTGTCACTCGGCTTCCATTTGCTAGAGTTTGCCAAAATTGGACTAAAAATAATTGATATTGCAAGATATTAGCGTTATGCTAAATATACATTTAGCTCTAGGGTAAGCTTTCAAGGAGGTCCAGTAATGTTGAGGGCTAGCATTTAGATGGAATCACGCACAGATTTATATCTGGTTCCCAGGGGAGCTATTAATTTTGTAAGATACATAAATAAAATTTTAGCAGGTTATGTTGTTTCACCCGCTGAGCTGGCAGACGCTTATTTTCTAATGCACGATAAAGCGCCTCCTCATACCGCTCTGATAAGCAGAGAATACTTAAATAAAGATAACATCGCACAGGCGGAGTGGCCACCGCACAGTACACATTTAAATCCCATTGAATACGTCTGGGACGTCCTTGGTTGACGTATTAAAAACCTGGAACCTGTACCCGAAACTCCAGAGTAATTGCGACGAGCACTTTTAGAGTAGACAGGTATAAAACAATATAGAGAAGGAGTTAACAGATACAGAGGAGCAGAAAGAAACCAGAAAAGATAAAAAGTAAGGAAAGAAAATTATATTTTTGTTTGTGTACGTTTTTTTAAAGTAAAAAAAAATGTATTGATTGAAAGGTGTTCCCACAGAGGGGATTCATATAAAGATATATGTTTCAATATTGAATTTATTAAAATTTATCTATTAATTTAACTTATAGAGATAATTTAAAGAATTGATAGATTTAAGTTATATTCTAAATTTCATTATCTAAACAATAAATACATAAATACTGGGATAGGTGGTTAATTTTGAGAAAAAGTTATATAACAACATGACTATATACTTACACAAAAGAAAGATGTAAATTAGGACGTTGCTAAACATCTACATCTTCAAAACAACATAATTAACAAAAATAAAATTTACATGAAAGGAAAATCTATTAAATAAACGAAACAAAAAAATTAAAAATTTAATGTCTTCACCATATAACATTGTAAAGACTCTATTATTTTAATAACATTCTCACCATAAAGATTATCATTTAAATTTTAATGCAATTAAATTGGGCCATGAGAAACAAACATAAGAAATATGGACAGTTACATTTAACATATACATCTACATAATACAGTCATCAAAAATTTATGTGGCACTAAACAATTCAATTATTATTTTTATTATCTTATTTGCTAAAGAGATTAAATACCTATTTCTTGAATAATATTTATTTTACGTTCTTGAGTTAATTCAGAGAGATTTAAAAAGAAAATTACGAGACCCAAAAAGAGCTAAGCTTATCCTAAGCATCATCGCCGTAACTTTATCTTAAAATGTCCAGGTTATCCTATATATCAGTTATATATATTGACTATTGAGCACATATAAAATCTAAAAGTGCAAGTCAATAAAGTACAAATACTGTCACTTTAAAAACCACATCCAAATTAAAAAATAGTTATTTATGTATCAAGGGCGTAAAACAGGCGTTTATGGACCGCAACGTGTAAATAAGAGCCCGAGCCGCAGGCGAGGGCTATTAACACGTAAGGTCCTTAAACGCTGATTACGCTCGAAATACATACAAACTTTTATGCACGACCGTTTTAATAATCATTTATTAAAAAAAATTGCACGATTGTTTTAATAATAAAACTTATAAAGGATATTTTTTATTTTTATTTTTTGTGAACAATTTAATACAAATGTCATTTCAAGTTGCATGAATTTTATACCTCGAACCTCGATATTATTAAAAACTTACCCTGTATAACCATTCACCGAATAATTTGTATTCATTTGTTATTTAAAATAAATACTTTGATTGAAACTAATATGTACAGAGGCTGGAATTAATATTTTAAAACAATAATCAATATACCTAGATTCGCGTTACCATAGCAACAAAGTCAAAATAGGTGGTTGCCATTTTTATTTAGACTCATTGTCAGTTTAGATAATTGTAAGCATCTCAATATAACATATTTTATATAATGGAAAGTAGTGACCATGAAATATTAAAGTTGTAATTTCTTTATTGAATTAAAATTTTGTTAATACACAATATTCTAATGTTAATAAAAGTTTGTGTTTTACCAATCAGGTGTCAATTTTTTAAGATAAAAAAATCGTGCATAAAATATATTTATAATTTACTCTCAAATTTATCACCATTAACATCCCCAGAAGAGTGATATATCCCTAAACTTCTTATTCCTCACTGTCTCTTCTTTCGCAGTAAAAAAATATCCAGTAAGAAGGATTTAAATATTTCTCAACCTTGTGGTAATTAGAAAACGATTCCAGAAGGTGATTTCTAAACGAGGCATCTGGATATATTCTGTTTGTTTTAGTGATCTGAAGTGTTTTAACGGATAATCTTTTTGTAGAATATTTAATACAATAAATTAAGCAAAAATCTGCAACAAAGTTTAAATGTTTGCAAATTTTATGATATTTAGAATTTACATAAACAGGAAAAATTAATTAAATGCTAAATCTAACAGTAATTGAACCTGTGACACCAGTCATTACGCATTAGCGCCTTAACTGCTGAGCCATGAATATATTAAGCGGTTAGTAGGCACTTGGTTCATTTTAATTCGTAAAAATATATACCCAGACTTTGATTCCTGCGGGCATTTTTTAGTTTATCTTTAATGACATTTGTTATGAAAAAAGTTTGTTTGAGCTATTAGAAATATATTTTAAACAATACAGTTTTGTTTATACACACAGGGCATTAATCTTTTGACTGTATTATGCTATGAGAAATCTAAAATCAAAATTATGCAAATAATGATGCAAGGCGGCTCTGAATTCTTAATTCATTTATTCTTACGTTTGATTATCTCATAATTATTGTTTTGAAATGAGAGAAATATGTATTAAGATGAAACTTTTTGCATCTAGTAACATTAAAATATTTCAAACTTGTGTTTATGGGAATTAGAATTATTACATGCATATTCAATTCGTATTTAGTAAATATGAATATTTCAAAATACGTTTCTACAAGACCTACCAATACAAATCCACAATTGCGATTTTTTTTTTATACAATCACGGAAACTGTTACAATCATTTAGTAGGTATGAATTCTTTTGTTAAAATTCCGAGCGAAATTGCTAAGTATCTTAACCTACCAGACAACACATTATACATAGTCATAGTACACTCCTTACGATAAACGTTTATTAGTTCATGGTGGAGATGACATTATACAATTAAAGCGACACGGAGGTTGATAAGGTTCTACAGTCGCGGAACGTTATATTGATGATAATATTAATAACAAAATTGATTGAAACAGTGATGAATATTTTACCGGAGTCATCGAATCACATTCAGATGTACAAGCTATTCACAGCAATCAAGAATTTACTATATCAGAAAATAGTCACAACATGCCTTAGGGATCAGGTATTATTATTAAAGATTGCAAGGATTGCACTTTAAACTTTAATATTACCAATAATAAGTAAATTATCTTCGTTAAGTGTGTGATTAGTTTTTCTGTAATAAATTTCATAATGGAAAATTGTTTCATTAAGTGCTTGTAGAAAAAAAAATTGTATGTATTAGGTACGAGCAAAAAGTGTCATTATTACTCTCAAACACTAATATATCACTGTTTGCTCTTAATATATAAATAACTATTATAAAAAAAAACAGCACTAGGAGAGTACAGATAGAAGTTAAAACTAAACGTTAACTTTCAATTGTCATCCATTTTTACGATTATATAAATAAACGGGCACTAACTAAGTAAAATAAATATTTTAATATATCTCTTATGGGATTTTTGAAATTTACAAATAACACAATCAAGAAAAAGATATTAAGAGGAATTCGAAAAAAATGTCAAATTTGGCAGAACCTTTACCTACAGCCGGTAACGCCTGTAACCACTTCAGGCATTAGTAGATAGTCAGCTCTTATGTTCATCTTGATTTAACTCATGTGCCAAATGACACTTACTCAACTTCTTCTTAATAACATGTATGCATGGCTTTAATGAGATTATTTGTCAAATCGACAATTTAAAGTCATTTTTTTGTGTCCTATCTTATATTTTTATTTTTTTAAAGAGGAAGTAACATTTTAAATAAGTTGAATCACGGTAATCAAAAAGCCGCTTAACAACTGATACATCTTTGGCTATAGAGGCGGTACTAACTATAGGTAAAGGTTGCACGTTTCGGTCATGCTGAATGCGACCTTTTTTCTATTTCTCCCAATTGTCATTTTCTTGCTTGTGTAATTTCTAAATTTCAAATACCTCATAAGAAATATCTTAAAATAATTGGTTTCCTACAAAAATGGACAAATGATGTCTTACTAACGTCATGCATACATGTGCCTAAGCAGGAATTCAGTAAGTGTCATGTTTGACATAGGCTAAATTAAGATGAGCGCCGACTATCTACCAATGCATCTGTGGCTAAATTAGTTGAAGGCGTTACCAGCTATAGGTGAAGGTTCTTTTAATTTCTCCTTTACGTCATTTTCTTGTTTGTGTTACTTGGCACTATTTTTATTTTTTGGCAATTTAACAGCAATGACTTAAAACTATAATGAATATTGTACTTTATTTGATGCTCACTTAAAAAGTTTTGTGTTTTTTGATAAACAAATTAAATTTTAATTAATGTGAGACTGTCAATAACTGATACATACCTTATTCACATATATAATTTAACGATGTCGTATTTATTATCGTGATTACTGTACAGTTTCATTGTACTATAGTAATGTTTGATATATTTCTTTTCTTCTTTAAGTGATTTCTTCATTGTGGTTGTTGGCAATAATCTCGGCGAATTGTGTACGATTCTGCACTGCTCTCAGGATTGTATGCGAATCAAATCCTGTCCAGTCAGAGATCATCTTCAACCTCGAACATTGTCTTCGACCAGGTCCTCTGCGACCCTCTATTTTGCCTTCCCTGGTGATGAGCTTTGGGAGCTCGTATTTCTGGATTAGCGGGTTTTCTCATCTTAATTGTTGTTAGCAATTCTCTGTCTTTTCCCAAACTTCACAGAACTTCTTCATTTGTGACGTGATCTACCCAGGATATCCTGAGCATAGGTACGTCAAAATATCCACATTTCAAAATGCCTTAAAGCGATTCATTGTACCAACTTTCATTGTCCAAGCCTCAACTCCATACAACAAAACTGGATGGACGTAATAGTTGACGAATCTGAGTCTTGTTATTCTGAGGTTACGATCACTTAGCAACTTCCTCATCTTGAGAAAAGTTCCTCTCATTCTTATTTTGTAGTCTGAGTATAAATTGTCCGTTATCCTGCAGCCTGAGTATTTGAATATTGATACTTGTTCAATTGTTGGATATATGTATACCTAGTACCTAAATTTAAAATAAAGTTGGCTTAATAATACGTGTAAGCAGCATGGCTCATACCTTTAACTTCAAAAAACTATTACTCACGAACCATATAGCAAAAGATATAATAATTTATTTGTATTGACATTATTTATGGTTTAAATTTGCTTTAATGAATAGTTTATCTTTAATAATAGACAGGTATGCATTTATCGTTCTGTTGGTTTGATTTTAATCTACTGTTGTATTTATTTGTCGAAACATTTATATCTTTGGTTTAATATATCGTGGTCAATTGTTGATATTAAGAAATATGGTATTTGTATCTACAATTAAATGAACATGTACACCTGAATCATGAATATATTGATATTTTCTTTTAACAAGACTCAAGGTTAAAGTGTAAATATCTTCAGGAGACATTTTTAGTTATAATTTGTTTGCTTCTACCATACAATATTGCCATTTTTAACTTATTTTTAAAGAAGGAATTAAAGCAGTTGGATATAAAGTAAAGTACGTTTCACAATAATTCGTTGACTCGGTACCTTACCTGAGGGGATTAGTAATGAAAGGTTATAAATTTCTCACTGTACAGTAAACATTAACAGATCCGTAATCCGGTTTTCAAAATAGATTTAAATAAAACTCAGTAACATTTACTAAAACTTGAATTTATTTTGTAAAAAAAATCACGAAATTTTTTAAAAACAAATTTTAACTTTATTTATTAATTGCAATTAAACAAATGAACTAATTCTACATTATTTACAACTATTTAATCTAAATGTAGTTCAGTATCACTATCGTCTTCATTTAAATTAATAACTAAGGGTGCTACAGTTACATTAACATTTCGATATGTACCTTCAACCTTAATAACATGCTGAATCGAATTTTTCCAGCTATCAATGGGAATATTACTTGTCACATTTCTGATTAACTCTATAACACTTGAGTTTAATGTGGGTGAAACGTTTTCCGATCTAACTTTGGATTTTAGCTGATGCCACATGTGTTCTATAGGATTGAACATGCAATAATATGGGGGAAGCCGTAACACTGTGTGGCCCATATTTTTAGCAATAGTATCACAAACGTATTCTTTTTCAATACCGAACGCTGCTACAACTTGTAAGAGATCACGTTTTGTGTACGATTCTTCAAAATAAAGGTCATTTTTTAACAAATACTCTTGAATTTCCCATTTATTGTTGTTGCTATTTGGTACTTTATTTAATTGACGGCTATGATAAATTGCATTGTCCATTACAATTATACTTTTTTCCGGTATATTCGGCAATAAATAATTCTCAAACCAATCTTCAAAAAGGTCTGCTGTCGTATCTTCGTGATAATCTAAACTTGAATTTTAAAAACAAATTACCCCGAAACTCCCACTTTCTCTTCCAAGATAATTAAGAAAATCAAAAATCATTTACTAATGATTTACTATTGATGGTCAGTAATAATAATTTAAAATTTTACCTGAAAATAAAAAATCCAAAATATATCTTCCTGGACAAAAATAAATAATACCTTTCTGTAAATAGTTCACCGGTTTACGGCCAAAGTTCGAAGAAATATTAACCACCTTTTATTAGTAATCCCTTAAGAGCAGTTAAAACAGGTACCAAGTCAACGAAATATTGTGAAATGAACTTTACCTTTGTTAAGTAAATGTGAATAAATAAAAAAATCTTAGTCATATTTAGATACTATCATTACATGACTGACATAAATTGGCATAACTTCTTTATTTGTCAACCGATTTAAATGAAAAAACACCATATGTTAAGTAAAGTTTCCCAAAATATATTTCTGAAAACTGCATCGAAATCGGTTAAGTCGTTTCTGATATTTTCGTTAACAAACATACAGACATACAGTCAATTATACAAACAGACGAAATGAAAAAGCATTGTTTTGGGTACTTTTATGTTTATAAAGGTCGCCAAGTAACTATGTATTTTTAAAGAAATTTACCATGTACCGACAGCAATTAGTTACAGTTTTATTATATGTATAATTGTAGCATTATAACAGGAAAACTAAGTGATGTATTGATAACGACATTGTAAAATAAACGAAGAGAGAAAAATATATTCAGCAGACTACAATATTATGTATGAGTTTCATATCATTTAGTAATTTAATTAATTGGGACTTAGCTAATTGATTTTTAACATTTAGAACTTAAAGAAACATTAACATAAACATTGCATTAACCAGAAATTTAAAAAAATTAAATCCAGTGCGAATTAAGCACACGATCTTAATCTGTAGCCGATATCGCTTTAAAACTTTGTCAAGGATGATCCTAGCGGTTAGTTTGCGTTTTTGATTATATCTTAATTCAACTTATGTCTTATGTCGTTTCAGACACTCACAATTCAGACATCAACCTTTTAGTCACTTTTTAGAAAATTTAAAACAGGATACAAAAATTTTCAGTTTTTTCCTAACGTCATTTCTTGTTTGCTTAATTACCTAATTTAAAACTTGCCATGAAAAATCTCTTAAATATTTAACCATAGAGCTCTATTAAGCCGCGTCCAGACATGTGTAATGTATCGTGTGATGTAACATGTAATGTAACGCGAATTCTCCGTTTGGACGGCACTGCGAGCATTACGTGTAACGCTCGCCGAATGGTTCGAGGGAATCCATCGGATGTCGGTTTTTTGCCCGAACACAAAGGCGCTCGCGCTGAGCTCGCAGTCTACGTTTGGACGATCCCGCAACTACTACCTCTCTCGACATGTTCGCGAATACTAAATGGATAGACAATTCGCGGTAAGTATTCTGGTTGCATTCGTTCTATGCTCAGGTAGCGTCGAAATGAATTCGCATTACATTACACAATACATTACATATGTCTGAACGCGGCTTTAAGCGAACATTAGGTAAACAGTAATGTGGATTTTTAGCTAAAAATAGTTGCTAATTAGTTGCTGAATTGCCGATTTTGTAATTCAAACCGATTCCCTAAAAATCGAGTCACCGCTATCTTTACAATAAACTAGCAGCAAAATCGCGAAACTGGGATTAAATAAAAGAACTAATCGGTCAAAAGTAACTAATGAAAACGATTAAAATCAGCTGAACGTAGTGACCGGAAACGGGATACTAGAGCCCCAGCTTTCTTGTCATGCAGTTTTTGTTGACTTTAAATGGTTGTGACTTTTTTCGTTCACTGCTTATAGCTTTAGCGATGCCCAGAAAGCTAGCAACAAAATAGAAACAAAAAATAACAAAAAATTTGCTGAACCTATTGACCGAAAATGGGACACAAGAATCGTAGCTGTCTTGTCATGCAGTTTTTGTTGACTTAAAATGGTTGTTCATTTTGTTGCTGCCTGCTAATACCTTTAGCGATGCCTAGAGAGTCAGCAACAAAATAGAAACCAAAAATCGGCTTAATCTAGAAACCGAAACGGGACACCAGAGGGCCTGATATCTTGTCATGCGGTCAGCAACAAAATTTTTAACCAATTAAAGTCAACAAGAACCCTGTGTCAAGACAGCAGGCACTCTAGTGCCCCGTTTCCGGTAAGCTGTTTTTTTATTTATATTTTGGTCTTGGCTCTCTGGGCATCGCTAAAGCTATTAGCATACAGCAACAAATTTTAAAGACATTTAAAGTCAACAAGAACCCCTTGTCAAGACAGTAGGAACTGTAGTGTCCCGTTTCTAGTCTCTAGGTTCAGTCGATTTTAATTTGTCTATGTCTTCCTGTCGCTGTATTTTATATACAAATTAGCTATAAATTCCTACCGATAAGTCGTTTTATTTAACCCCGATTTGGCAAGCTTATTGTGAAGATAGCAGTAACTCGATTTTTGGGGAATCGGTTGGAGCTACAAAATCGGTCGTTCCGCAAATAATTAGCAACTATTAAGTTACAAATTTACATTTTTACTGACTGTTTACTGCTAACTTAATGGAGCTTAACCATCCAGCAACATTATGAACATGCTAGAATTTATTTTAAGAATTTTTTAATTGCGTTTCACTGCATTTGTTGTATTTTTTATCCGTAAGAATCATTTTGTTTTTTGATTTAACTAAAGATAAAATAAATATGATGATTTTCTTTTCAAAATAATAAATTATTTTAAAAAGTAAAACTAAAACTTTTATACAAGATGTAAATATTTATTAAAAAATCTTGCTCATTAACTATACACGATAGCAAGCACAAAGCCAGCTTATTAGTATAATTAAAATCAATTTATTTATCCGAATTTTTGATGTTTTGTAAATTATTTTACAAGCTGATTCACACGAAACCTATCATAAGTAATCTTTATTTTGAAATGCATAATAAATCTTATTTTTCATGCTTCGCATAAAACGCTTAAATTATATGCTTATAATTTTTTATCTAAATGAAATTTTCTGCCTGAAAACAATTAGATACATAAGTTTCGATCATTAAACATTATGCAATAGTTATTATACCCAGATACATAATTACTTTAATGTGAAAGTTGATACAAAGATGTCACTTTTATTTTTTTTTATTTTAATATCAATAGAAAGAAAGTTGGATATTTGTTTGAACTTCGATATCTACAAAAATAATTACAGTAATTGCTGTAAAGAATAGGATTAGTGTTAAAATTTACACACAGTATTTTCTAATAGCAATTTTATCCATTTTTTGATGTCAAACGAATTATGAGATATAGAAAACGTAAATAAGTAAAGTTAAGAAAACAACAAATCAAAGAATTTATATTTACTTTTTTATATATTTAAAAGAACAGTACTTTGTGGAGTCGATGTAGATTTTCTTTAAAAAATTGGTCACAGAGAGAACTTTTTTTAATTACACAAAAAAAAAAGTAAGATAAATAAAATATTAAAAAGTTATACTTTAAAAGTTAATGCAACTTTTTTCTTCAACAAATTATTTGCGAAATTAATTATATTAAATTCTCTTTAAAATTAAAGCTGTTAAAAATAATTTGTTCTTAATTGTCCAAACTTAACTTAAATTAATAAAATTGAACGCATCAAACTGTAAATGAAATAACAATGCTAAAGCAATAACTGTATTTTAAGGTTACTGTTTAAATTTAAAAAATTTATAATTTTTTAAGTTTATCCTATATTTACAAGGGTACCTATTACTCAAACGAAAGAAGTGTTATATCAAATTTGTGTAGGTGCATTTACTCAGTTGTAACTGTATTTAGCAACTTTAAAAAAATATTAAATAATCGTTTCTATGAAATCTTTAAGAGCCGAAAAAAGATATTTTAACTAGAGATGCCACGAATAGTGATTTGGCCGAATACCGAATGTTCGGCTATGCACTTGGCCAAAGCGCCGAATATTAGGCAGCCGAATGTTCGCAGGCGACAGGTTATGACTTGTCTTAGTGCCGCACGTGCGGAATTATTTGTTTAATTTTGTGTTAAAATATCACGGCTTGTTTGTCATAAACTACAGAATGGCACCTTCCAATAAGAAATCAGCCATTTGTGAATGTGGTTTTAGTGCTGATAATAAACTGGCTGTGTGTTTGCTATGTAACAACAAGATCCACTTTCTTGTACACGAGAGTGAGGCCAATATGGTGGAAGGTGTACGAGACGCAGACTACGATTCTGGAAGGTGTTTCATCCATTCATTACAAAAATGTATCAATGACTCGTTAAAGTCAAACCGAAATACCACAGAGGATTGCTGCTGCGAGACCTATGTTAACCACTCTGGTACAAGCACAACAAAAGCTGAAATCCTTGCCAAACCACCTACTTGTACCAGATATAAGCAGACGCTGGAATTCAACCTATTATTTAATGGAGCGATTATTAGAGCAAAAGCGAAATGTCTCTTTGAAAATTACAGATCATGAATCTTTAAACAATTTGACACCTTCTCAGTGGGAGTTCATGAAACAATGTATCAATCTCTTTAAACCGTTCGAAGAGATTACGAAAATAACCAGCTCAGGTATTTCCTGCATTTCCAAAGTCATTCCACATGTTAAAATACCTAAAGAAAGAGAACACCAAATTTAACTAGAATAAGATCGTCACTTCAAGAACACCTTGAAAAACGGTTCCAATTCGATGACAAATATATGATTGTCACTTTTATTGACCCATGTTTTAAAACCAGTTTCCTGGGATTAGTTCGAGCTGAAAGAGCAAAACAGAAAATTCTTTTAGATGCTCTGAAAATGAGTCGTGATGAGTCAAGTAGTACCGATGATGATTTTTCTCCACTTCGTAAGAAAAAATACAACCATGAAACTGAAAAATAAAATGAAAACACACGACAGTTTTTGGGACTGTTTTGAGGGAGTCGCTACAGAGTACCTATGTGAAACATGACCCAAATATAGGGAAAATTTTGGTGGCAAATGAGATCGATATTTATTTAAAAAGTATTCGCCTAAATCGGACGGCAGACCCATACAAGTTGTGGTCCGCAAATGGAACAATGTATCCAAACCTGACAAAATTTGGATACAATTTGCTAAGATCTATTTATCATCTCCTGGCAGTAGTGTTTATAGTAAGAGGCTATTTTCGGAAGAAAAGCACAACCGTTTGCTATCAACAAACGCTGAATAATATATGTATTTTTTCCAAAATTTGGTATTCGGTATTCGGCCGAATACTGCATGCTATTCGGCCGAATACCGAATATTAAAAAAAGTGACCGAATAGGCCGAATACCGAATATTCGTGGCATCTATAATTTTAACTATATCTTTTTCTGGATAACAAAATTCATTATAAAAATAAAACAAAGTCAATGTAATAAGTAAGAAAGTACCTTTAAATTTATATTGACCGTTAAGGTTATCCGATCTGGACCAAAATCAATAGGTTTTGTCTTAATGATACAAGAATTCTATATACCAAATTTCATGACCCTTTGTTCTTCCGTTCACGAGTTATAGCACACATAAATGGAGCAAATATCAATTATACACACGAGTTTCGGAAAACCGTTAAAACTCTACCGTTAGGGTTATTCGATCTGAGCCAAAATCACTAGGGTTCTTCCACATGACATACGAATTATTGCATGACCCTCTCCCGCCACTACATATTCAAGTAGAAAGTGTAAGGAATAAAACAATATATATAATAGTCCAGGAAAGAACAATAAAAAAAAAAACGATCACTTCAATTTGATTAAATTTAGGAAATGTACCAAAATGACATGCTAAAGAAATTACATTTTGTGTAGTAAATCTGAATGAAACAAGACTGATGAAAGAATAGGAGCAGGTGTTTTTGGATTTAAGTCAAATACTCAGGAAGCATGAGTTCGTAACCAAGCATTTTTAAGCGCTATTGAAAGATAGCATTTAATATTGAAAGAAAATATCGTATACGGAAGATTGTAATAATTTCAGATAGCCAAGCAGCCATCAAAGCACTAAAGTCACACACAATTAGTTTAAAGGTGGCCTGGGAATGCATAGTCAAACTAAATGAACTAGGACAAAATAACACTGTTACCCTCTTATGCGTTTCAGGACACATAGAAATAGAAGGAAGCGAAACAGCAGATAAGCTGGCAAAAAAAGGAGCTGAAACCCCATATTTGGGAGTTGGGACCACAACCAACTTGTTAAATCAAAAGTAGTACAGTCTTAGAAAAACTAAGGCGATGGAGAAAAATTCAAAGTAAAGTTCAGTAAGGAAGAAGACGAAACCTCAATACAGATACTATCAAAAAGCATTACATTACGTAATTCTAGAGTCAGATACCTAGGATTATACAAAATTAAAGGGAAAGATCCACCTAACTTAAAGCCCAACGATAGCCTAAACTTTTTAAAAAAGAAAGGACTAGAAGGACTGCTATAAGTCTAAGGAAACATCACACACACATACATACCTACATACATGACCCTGTGTCCTTCCGTTTAAGAATTATAGCCCATAAGGCCGTAGGAACACAAAAGCTGATACCTCGATGGTATTTAATAAACCGGAAAAAAAAACTAAGTGCTCTCTCAAAACTATATTGTAAATAATATATTGTTAAATAAAAAAATAATACATGTGGTATTTACACATGATTATGATTCAGTTTTATTTAAATAGACCCGTACTGGTTACTTCAGTCTACCGTGCTGTAATGTACTTTTCATACTATATGAATGCAATATAGATACAAATTAATAAGAAAGAAAACAAAAGAGCGGATGGTCACAAGGTTAGTTCTCGTATGCAAATTTTTTCTGGATTCACTACTCTCGCCAAAGGCAACTTAGAAAGCTTCGCTTCAAAAATAAATAGGCAATAAAATTATGGTAAGTTTTATGTTTAGAATAATTGTGATACATCTTTACTATTACTCAAAAAAAATTGCACTAACGTATCTTAGTAATTGATTTTTCTTAACGATTTTAAACAAAGGAATTTAGACTTTACTAGTTGTACTGGCAACGTCGTTCGCGTGGCGTGTAATTGTTGTATAAAAATTTCTTACCCCACCCCATTTAAGGAATGGGAGAGAAATTTTTATACACCAGATGTTAAGTTGAAAGAAAACAAATACATCTGTGAAAACCGCATTCGAATCGGATCAGTAGTTTTCATGTAATGCGCGCACAAACATACAGACAGACAAAAAAAGTCTAACCACATTTTTGGGTTTTATTTCGATGTGTTGATTTTTGTATAAAAGCGCATTCGAATAGGATCAGTAGTTTTCATGTGATGCGCGCAGAAACATATACATTTCTACAGTTTTATTATATGTATAGATATATAGATAAAGACTTAAAAGTTGTCTTACATTTACATCAACCTGTCAACTACTAACACATCTATAAGTGTACGACCTTTTACGACAAAGCACATAGGATACCTAGTTTGTATTTATTATCATATTTTCTTATAACTGACGATTTTACAAGTACAAAACCCACGCCTGTAACCTGCTTCCGACGTGCCTGAAGAAGTTTTAACTTCAATTATATAATAAATTGCTACGCATATTCAAATCGACCTAGAATTCCAAATCATATAAATAAATAAAATATTTTATTATATTATATACATATTTTAGGGACTGTAATATATTACATACATTTGTATATGTTATAAAACTAGGCAGAATATATTTATGAGTTTCTGCAATTTCATCTTTTACCGTGTATAACGCAGTAATGTAAAATACTTTTGAAAACATTTATAGATCGATTAAATGCAAAAAAATTGGGATAACAAATTGTGTAATTATTATATTTGACCTAGAATTTGACATAGTATTAGTAATGTTAGTGTAAATTATTAAGAGCATTTATTACACTAGCTTGCAATAAATAAATTTCAAGCCTTGTGCAAAAAAAGGTTAATTTAGTATCATTGATTATTAATAAATTTATGGTAATTAGTTATTAACTTAGTTAGATTACACTATAGCATTTTAGTTATACTAGTTTAAGTTTTATTTTTTATATATTTGTACAATGACATTAATACATTCGTGGACACTGTGTTTTTCAAACGCACTTTTTTTTACATGTCCTGATACAAGTTTATTAGCAGTAAATACCAAAAGACTTGTTATTTTTTTTGACATGGATAATTTTGTGAAATTTTACTAAATTGTTATTTGTTTACTAAATCAAGATATTGTGATACAATAACACAAATATTGTTTTAGAAGTTTTTATGGTAGATTTCAAAACGTTCTCCAGGGAATGGGACGACTGGCCGTCGCCGACTGGCCGATTGGCCGTTGCCAATTGGCCGTAGGGACAAGTCGCCGTAGGGACAACTCGCCTTATGGTAAGTTGTTACTTTTTCTCAATTAAACTAGACATAAAAAATATTAGAACTTGTAGGTACGTATTATTAAAAAGGCATATCTTTGTTAAAAAAATTATTTTCTTTTAAAACCGGCCAGAAATTAGTACTTATCGGTTTATTTTTAGGTCAGAAAATCTCATTTTGTCGGACAAGACCAGAAAATAAAAATGAGTCAGGTAAAAGCTTTTACCGGACTATCACAAAAATTTTCTGGCCCGGTCCGATCAAATGAGATTTTCTGACCCAAATAGAAATAAATAACTAACAATTTATTGTTTAACCAAACTTTCATACACTTTACATTTTCTGTTAAAACGAAAAATAAGATTAAATCAGAGAACATCTTTTTTAAAAACTTTGCTAAATATACAATAGTTTCTAATTTTTTTCTATTTTCATCGAAAACCCTAAGCCTTTTGTTTAATTATGTTATTAATTAGACTATTTTTTGTGCTTTTAAGAACATGTGTAGTTTGATATTTCATATCCAAAAAGTATTCCGTCATATCATTGAGAGAAAACTTCATGTTATCAGGTTTTATACCCAAATTATTTTTTTATAAATAAAAAATTAGAAAACTTATATCGGCGGCCAGTTGTCCCTACGGCGAGTTATCCCTACGTCCAGTTGTCCCTACGGCCAATCGGCGACGGCCAGTTGGCGACGGCGAGTTGTCCTAGACCCAATTCTCCAGCACATAAAGCAGGTTTTGTTGGCGCAGGTCTTTTATAACTTTCTGGAAGCAAAAGCCTCTTACTGAAATGAGAAACACTGAGATTTTTTGGAACTGGAAGGTCCTGGAAGTGTTTCCAACCGAAAAAGTTGCTAGATGAGCTCTCCGCGAAATTGCAATAAACTATTTTTTTATTTATTTACAATACAATGGAGTAAATGACTATTCATCACTTCCAAGTCTAAAGGATAAAATATAATTTTCTTATACCACCTTTCTCAGACATGAATAATAGGATTTTAATTGATCATATCTGCCAACACCTGACATGTATTTATTGTAGGTATTTAGCAATTTCAATTTGTTTTATTTTTACGTCCTTACTAACATTTGCTGTTTCTATGTGAGTAATACCCCGTTGTAATACAAAGCACCTCTGTTTTATCTTTCCACTTTAAAACATACACGTTTCTATATCGTGCCTATACATTTTCACATTTTTTTAGCGTCTTTGACGTAACACACTTAGGATTGTTTGTGCGATTGGAACGTAATGTTCCTATAACATAAGTTTTTCTTTCTAGACACTTTTTAGCAAAACTAACGCTATTATAAAAATTATTCATTACTAGATGGTGACCTTTGTTCAAATAGAGCCTTTTTAGCCTGAAAACCATAAAACTAATGCTTTCAGTTTGGAATTCAGAGGATCTGCAACTTGTTTTCCTCAATAAATTTCAATATTTACTACATATCCATTAGGTGAACAAAGTTCATAAACTTTTATACAATATCTATGTTATTTTTTATAATATATTGCTTAAAGCTCAATCTTCCGCTGTGCAGTAGTAAGCTTTCGTCGAGTGACACATAGGTAGTTCACTTGGTTCATAATTTTCTTGAAAGTTCTTTAGAAAAATGGTTAATAACAAATTGATTTTTAAAAGCCTAGTTTTACCATTATCATCTGCGCAATTTAGTGAGCGTAAGAATTGTTCATAATGTCTACCTGACATCGTGTTACAAAAAATAGGGAGATGATATAAAGGATTATTGAAAACAGCTTTTGTTGTTGTTGGAAAATGGGCTTGTAATAACGTTCATGCAAAACTTTTTTAACTCTTGCTTTTTTGTCGGTTTCGAAGAGTTAGATCTGCTGTGTTGTTGTTGGGGTATATTTATATATTTTTTTGCCCTACTTATTTGTTTCAGAATAAGAAGCTGCATTATCATATCGCTCCATAAATAAAAAAAGGTTTCAAATAAGGTGCAACAAGAATTTAATTTTAAGCCTCCTGCTTAAGTTTTATCAAATTTAAAATTTGGTATATTTTAAAGTGAATTACTCCATTCTTTATAATGAGTTAGATCATTGTCCTTATTTTCGCTTTCTTCTGTATTTGTTTTAGAATTAGTCATTGAATCACTTTCAAAGTTTGAATTAATAATGCTGTCATTAGAATCATATGAATCGGTATCTGAAGCTGAACTCACCGAAAGAGTTCTTAGTTCGTCCATAAGATTCAGTAACCATTAATTTTCTTTTTCCTTTACTTTTATTTTAAATGAACAATGAGAAAAAATAATAAAAAAATTTACCTTAGTTTTAAGAATAAATCTCTGCTTAGTATAAAGTTATACCACAGGTTAATTGTCGCAAACGATAAGCGCACTTGTTGAAAATACATACAAAACTAATAGTACAATGACTGCCAAAGATACTACATAGTACTTCCGAGCCAACCGCATACTTACGAACTTGTCAGTAAATGTTACTCCTAAACATCAAAAGAGACTTCATATGCAGCCACTTCCACGAAAGTTTTAAAAGAAAATAAAATTATAATGAGTATTTAAAGATAATCGTAATTTTTTATTATCCTTTTCATGTATAGAAGAGGTTCTAAAGAAAATCCTACAAATTCAAAATTATGCAATATGTACTATTGGCTATATGCGAAGCGGGTGGTGGGTGTAAGACAATCATCGCAGCGCACAATTTGGATGATTTGCTGTCAAAATAGAAAAACAAAGAAGTGGGTCACGACTGTTGTTGTGTTATGTAACAACGGAAATACCAAATGCAGCTTATACCAAATGCAGATTTTACGTTTCCCCAAAAACGGCCTATAAATTAGAACAACAAATAAAATAGATAGCTGCTGTGAAAGAAGTGTCATTCACGGCTCAAAACATAATCCTTAATTAAAACACTGCTGGAACAGTTTGAAAGGTTATAATTTTTCATGTGATAACTAGCATGTTTTATTTGATCATTTCAGTATTGAAGGTTTTCGAAACCTTTCGACAAAATTTTTAGTGCTCAGTATATTGGAGGAATAACATCATATCGAAAGAAGATAATTAATGGATCCCAGGTATAAGCAAGGTATACTCATTTCATAAACTTAATAACCACACAAATCTTAATGTGTACTACGTAAACACAAATGATAAAAGAAAATGAAATTATTCAACCGCAACAGCTTATGACCAGTAAAGAATGCCAAGCCAATCTGATTTTTGAGTTGATATTGAAAGAATAGTAGTTTACGTAACAAGTCCCGAAAGTGGTCAAGCCTGCGAGTCCAGTAAAAGCACTTTTGGGACGTATGACGTACAACACTTTTTTTAAAACGGGCATTGTTGTACCATAAACTTCATATAATTCAGTTTACATTTTTATAACAAGAACTCTTTATTAACTAATTTTAACATTTTTTTTAACAAACCTTGCGTGGGTGGCCGCCTTAACAATTTCATCTGGTATAATTTCATCTTCCATTAATTCACAATCAAATGCATTATTTTAAATATCCATTTTATAATAAATTTCACGTTTTCAACTAAACGTCAAAATATGTCAAGTTATTTTATAGTTTTTTTATATACAAAACTCGGTTACCACAGAAACCAATTGACCGCTATCTTAGACTAACTATTTTATTATTTTTTTCATTAAAGATAGGCCAGAAAGTAAATAAAAATGAGTCCGGTAAAAGCTTTTACCGGACTCATTTTTATTTTCTGGCCTTGTCCGACAAAATGAGATTTTCTGACCTAAAAATAAAAAGGAAAGTATTAATTTCTGGCCGGTAAAAAAAACACATTTACGTGCAATCTATACATCTATAATGATTACTTTAATTCTAAAATTTAAGTAAATATCGCATTTATTTCGAAAGTCATATCAACAAATACTTAAAAAAAAAGAAAGCTGTTCCACTGACTAGAAATCATATAATGATTATTTAACATCAACAAATGGTGCAGAATTTGTTGGTGTATTATCTCTAAAAGATAACTCCGATTTTCCGATACTAATAATTTTAATCCAGTATTTTTTTTTCAATCGGTAGGTTGTGCTTAAAAGCGTAACTCTTATAATACAAGCTAAGATTGTGATCTCATTGTTTGTTATAAACTAATTAAACGATACATATGTATATTTAGAATCAGGCTTATTTTCTCTTTAAATATACATAGGTAAGTTTGTTTTTTATTCATGAGCAAAAACTAATACAAGAATATCTTTTATATTTACAAATATATTAAAAGATTGTTTTCAATAACAAAACCTAATAAAGTTGAACTCGTCAATAAACGAGGTTAAAATATTTGCTTGCAAAAAGATAATGTAATAAGCTGATAATAAATAATTATTAAAAATTTATCCTTAATATTTTTTCGTAGTGTGCTAGGCTAGAAGATTTATAACTTAAAAGGGTTTGAAAAAGTAATTTTTCAATAATTTGCAAATGCAAATAATTTGTTGATGACAATTTTTTTCATACCCGAGAAAAAAATTTGAAGGTCAAAAATCTTAGGTGGGTCGATTTGAATGAAAGTGGCGTCTTATTCGGTGTGGCGCCAGCAGTATGCGATGCTTGTCTAGATCTGTGCTGTATCAATTATAATTTAATTTTGCATTTTTTGTAAAGTCCAATTTACATCTGGCGCGATTATTCAAAATATATATATATATATATATATATATATATATATATATATATATATATATATATATATATATATATAAAGAATATATGAGAAGTTATTGAAGTTTATACTTCTATTCATGCACTGGATTTAGGTATGTGGGGTTAAATGGGAAAAATCATTACATATGTAATGGTGTGAGTAAGAGAGAGACAGAAATACATATAAGGTATATTGGTCGGAACAAACAAAGATGAAATATTTACCACATGTTTAGTCATAACTATAAGTCCTTTAAATACCGTTTAAATATTCAGTACATTGAAAAGAGATAGATATACAAAAAACAGTCTGAGCTAATGTTTTGGAATATCATAGTGACGTATTACATTGTGTTTGACAGATTATTGATTATTTTATAATTCTGTCACGTAAGTAAACATATAAAGTTGAGTATTTTATATTAATAATATTAATAATAATATTTAGTAATGAGTATTGTATTGTAGTCCATACTACCGTCACATGGTTGCATTATATCCTGCACTATGCTTTTGAGTTTTTAAGAATAGTCGAAAAGTGCATTCCGAACAGACACTAGATAGAAAAATTACAACTCAGTAAGTATTCAAAATGGGTTCAATTTATGTACTCGAGGTTTTTGGGGTCGCTGAACACGAATATCATGATGTCGTAAGTCTCCGCGGCACTTGGTGCCTAGAGTATTTACCTCTTCTCCTGGTGTTTTATGTGAATTCTGTACAAAATAACACTTGGAACTAGGCTGTTTTTTGGGTCGCTGCATACGAATATGATAATGGTGTCCGGAACACCTGGTACTTAAGAGGGACCTCGTCTCCAGAAAATGTTTTGCAAATTTGATACAAAATGAGTGTGTACTCGGTACTAGGTTTTTGAGGTCGCTGAACACGAATATCATATAATAATTTTGCTAAATCATTCGCATAAAAATTTATGAACCTGGGCGCTTGCATAGAAGTATAACTTCTGCCGGCAGTCCCACTGACTGCCACACCCTTTTTTTTTAATCAGATTTACCGATCAGCTTGTCTTGGCTAGCACTGAATACTCAGCGGATTTAGTATTCATAGGGATATACCTTTGTCAAATTATCAAATTAAAATTATAAGAGTGAGACGGCCCGACGAGGTTAAAAAAATTAAACAAGTTACTATCGCTAAATAAACAATTAAAAATTGATTCTACGTCTCTGAAATAGTCTTCTTTTCTAAAAAAGAATGGGTTTACCATTCGACAGACTTTTGAACTTTTCATGCTTAAAAATAACAGTTACATATATGATGCGTTTCTACTATTATTGCAAGGATGCTATCGATAAAACTATAAAATTATTATTTACATACTCAAGCCAAACACAATGTAAATAAAGAGACTGGTTTCTTTAAAAAATGGCTTTACATCAACTTAAATACGTCAAAACATAATTATGCGTGGGAGAGGTAAGTTAACTATCCTATAATAAAATGAAAAACTTCATCTTACAAAATTAATTTAAAATTTTTTGTCATATTTAAAGTTAAAGTATCTTTTATTGATAATTTTTTACTGAATATAGTAACCAATCAAATTATTCAATTTTGAGTCATATGTCAAATTCCATCCAATCACCTCTGGATTACAGCGACAACACTCTACATCTGGTGTTTTCAGTTTGGTGTTTTCATCAAAGATCATCGAGTATTTGATTAAAAATTAATTAAACGTCAAACTGACGTCAAACTGACGTCAAACTGACTCTTCCTCCAACTTAACATTTACCAATTTTACTTTTCACAACTGTAAATTTGTTTAAAAATGAATAATAGTTGATAGATTAAAAATAATAAATTTTGTTGAAAATTATTAAACGTCAGATTGACAATTTTTTGAAATCTACAATGTAAAAAATTATCTTATCGAATACCCCTCAGGCCTTGATAAATACTCAAAATTTTGTCGTAGAGGATCCTTCAAGCGTGTTGCTCCAAGATAACAGTAAAATTTTCTTAAAACGGCAACCTATGTTGTTGAAGAAATCTTAGAAAAGTACAACAGTAAAATCAATATTTTTTTGTTAATCATTTTTATATTTAAAGGACTGCCCATACCAAAATTTGTTACAATCAAAATTAATAAAATACGCAAAATCCCTTTTAAACAGTCTCTAGAAATCGGTGCTAGTATAAATTTCATAAAATGTGCTTATGAGCTATCAATAAATGTTTTACGAATGTTAAATTGTTGAAAAGTTACCTCGACGATATACTAATTATACCCTGGATTTTCAAGTTTCTTCATGTCAGTTAAATGTGTATTTTTGCTTGAGGCTCGATTACCACATAATTAAAATTGTTTTCAGAAACACAGTTTGTGGGTAATTTACGACAATTTTGGTTAATTGAATTCAATTATGGTTCGTCTTTCTTGAACCTATAATTTAATCCATTAAAAGGATGACAGCTCCTCGTGGTAAAGAATGCAATACTTTTTAAGAATATCTTTGTTTACTGAGTTATTACCTACATATCAAAAAATAAGTTATTGCAGGAATCATTTACTGAAAGTGTTTACTTTATAAATAGTTTCAGCCATGAACAATGACAAACCAGTATATCAAATTTGGTGTGGAAACTGACCTAAATACATGTTTATCGCTTTTTTACCATTTTGGTCAATATTCTCGTATATTTATAAACAGAGAAGATTGCATTATAATTTTCTTGAAGGTCATCCTGTAACATTTATGTTATAAAAATTTCATTAAGTAAGTAATTGTACCATAATCACAAAATGTTTTTTTTGTAAATGCTTTCATTTCAATTATAACTTTGTTTTGTTTACCTTAGTTTTTTGCAACACTTTCATGGATTTATTAAGAAACCAACCTTTCTTTGTCAAATTTACAAAAACGAAGCACGTTTAAAACAATGCATAATAATCTTATTAACATCGAATAATTTTAATACAATTTCGCATAATACTCTCTCTTTTATGTATACTACCTACTTGTTTTTCATTATCGTCATTTCTTTTAGTGTAACATCATTAGTGTATACTACACATACTTAAAAGCTTTCATATTAATAGATATAATTTTGTAACCGAATTGAATAAGGTTATCTAAAAATCAACTTTTTTTCTATTATTGAAATCGTGTTAATACTATTATCTGTTTTCATTAATATAGGAAAAAAATGAAGCTAATTTATCAAGTCGAATCACATTTTGCAATGGTATTCACGCTACAAATATACACAAGAGCATTGTTTTGTTTAAGGAAATGTTCAGTGGCGCAACTAATAATATATTGTTATACCTATTCAGAAAAAACTTAAATGATTTTTTAATTGATTAAAACAATTAAATTCCAAGTGCAACTGTATTGTATTTGAGACAATGTCCTTATACCGTTATTAGAGTTATCTTTAATTATAAAATACTAGCAGCCCGTCCCGGCTTTGCACGGGGATTAAAGAAAAATAACAAAAGCCATTAAATTTATTGGGTCAACGCTTCCCTGTAAACAATATTAAATGTTGTTTTATTTTCTGGCAGCAAAATAAATTGATTTTCAGGTGCTCCGACCCGCCGTAGGCGGTTGGCCATGAGGAAAACCGATCCCTACTAATTGGAAGGTTTGACCTTGAGACTTATTATTAGTAAAAGCAAAAAAATGTTTTGATAGGAAATTGAAGCGGTTTAAATGGATTTGGTAGATCAGTTGGGATGATCGGTATCTTCAGTGTATGAGCTAGTTGACCAGCTGGTGGTTCAGTTATATTGGTTGCTACAACTTAATTGTCCTTTAATTTCTTTATAAGTAGCCTCGTCCCATTGCACATGCTAAATTTGTGATATATGTCGTGATTATGAAATAAGTTATTTTGATAAGGATTAATACCAAGATAAAAACTTTTAAAAAATTAAAAATTAGTTATTGTGACGTAAGTATAAGAGTTAGACATATGGTGTCGCGGCATTTTTTGTAGATATTTATATATTCTTCAAAATCGTAGTACATTATTTTATTCTATAATCAATAGTATTCTCAGGGCACGCGCTGTAAGGATTTTAAGGTCATTTTTGGTTACATTAATGGCATTTTAGTAAGGATCCCTATTTTTTTTTTAATGAAACATAGCCTATGTCACTCGGGAATAGTGTAGCTTGCCAACGGTGAAAGAATTTTTGAAATAGGTCCAGTAGTTTCTGAGCCTATTCATTTCAAACAAACAAACAAACAAAAAATCAAACCTTTCCTTAGTATAGACAAAACCATACAATTTTTAAACGGCATCAAAACAAAACAAAAAAATTAAAATTGAAGCTTTTTTTGTGGTGCTTAATACAAATTGCAATACAGGTATTGGTTTAATACAGGGTACAAAGAGAGATTCTACCGGTTGTCAAAAATTTGGGTACGATGTGACACTAAACTAAATGCATATTTCACAGGCGAAATATTTGTTTTTATAAAAGTTAATGGCAGTTTAATTCATAAAAAAAAACAATAATGACACAGTAAGATCCAGAAGTTGGGTATATCTAATTTTTATAAAGAGAAGACGTAGAAAGTAGGAGAATGAATACATCAGATTTTTATAGTTTGCCGTACTTTGATCCAGAAGTTGCTTCTTAAAACAATGCCTGTGTGTGATAATTTAACATTATTCGCTAATTATATAGTTAACAATCATATAGTGTAGTTTTAGTCAACATATGCAATCCGTTTTTCGGACCTTGCTTTTGAGAGCATTCATTCTCCTGAAGAAGTAAATTCTATCCCATAAAAAACAAAAAACAATTTAGTTCTTCTACCGTTAAAAGTTGTGATATCCAAGGAAGTCGGTTATTCATTTGTAGATATTTAGTCCGTATTTAAGAGATCTTCTGTTTAAACTGTTACGTAACTATGTAACCCAATAACATCTTATAGCGACCATATCAATATTAAAAATCTTTAAATTTTTAAATGCCATCGCATAAAAACACAATATTTCTCATACGTAATACATATATAAATTAGATCAATTAGTGCGATTATCAAGTAAATCTATTTAAATATTTTCAATATGGAGATGATCACTATAAGATGTTTTTAGGTTACATAGCTATGTAACAACTTAAAATACAAGGTGCCTTAAGTAGGCACTGAATAAATATTAATAAATGACTTGGTATTATATGGATCTCACAACTTTTTACAGTAGAAGAACTTGCGACACTTTTTTGACAAATATTGTTCTATTTAGAATATCATTTCGTTTTGTAGATAGTCCTAATTTTTTCATTTTGGTAGCTTCTACTTCTTGTATACCCATACTACCGTGCCCTCGATATTTATATATCTATATATTTTATATGGGATTACAAAGTTAGTTATGCAGTGGATGATTCTAGAAAACTAGACGGTCGGCTAGAAGAACTTTGACTCGTTGTAATTCTTACAATACAGGTTCAAATTTAATAAAATTTAAAAGATACTGTTTGTATACGATTCCTGCTTGGTTACTAAAAATTCAGGTGGGTCGAAAATGGCCTGAACTGCTTTAAGAAAAGGATGATACAGGCGTGCCACTTTTTTGCTCGACTTGGCGGGGGAACTGCCGTGCCCTCAGATGGATAAGTTAATAAAAAGCTTTAAAAATGGAAAAATAAATGGATTCGAATTTGTACATACTATATTGTAATTAACCGATACTATATTTTGTTGTTATTTTTTTTTTACTTCGCTACCACTTTCCATTACATAAAATTGCATTGCGTTTACAAAAACATGATTAATAATAATAAAATAGTGTAATACTTGTACAAATGAATATTTTATTCAATAATAAATACGACTTAAGAATCTTCTGTGTCAATTATTAACAGTACGATATAAATCAAATCTTTAGTTGTGCATAGTACACTTCTGAAAATTCTAAGAATCTAAGTAATCGATAGTACAGATTTACTCACCGATAAATGTAATATTTCACAAGGTTTTAAATCTCCGCAAGATTAAGATCATGGAATGAAGGTAGGTACCTACAAAAGACTCAAAAACTGGTTGAATTGTGTAAAAACAACAGGATGAGAAATTGGTCTAGAAGTGAATGCTAAAAGAAAAAAAAAATTTATGAGATTTAACAACCAAACACACGCCGATGCATCCCTGCAGATATATCGGAAGACCATCGAGAGAGCGAAGAGCGTGACAGCAGAATTAAAGCAGTTCGTACAATGTTTATAAAAACATAATCTCTTTTCTGTAATGACACTTTAAATCTAAAATTGAGTCAGAAAATGCATAAATGTTATATGTAATGTTGAAGGCAGATACAATTAAACGTTTGGAAACTAATTGCATAAGAAATGCTATGCAGTCCAACGAAAAAGTGTACTTATTGTTAAGGAAATTCCATTTGAGAATAATATTAGACAGCTAAGATAAGAAATATAGCATACCTGGAGCATGTTCTTAGAGCAAACCGATCCAAATTATCCAGTTAATAATAAAAGGTAAAATCAAAGGTCGCAGGTAAATAAACGGAAAGAAAATATCAAGGCTGCGAAACATTCGCGGTTGCATAAGTACATATTTGCTGAACAACTATATAGATTAGCCGAAAACCCTTAACAATTCGCCAATGTATTTGCTAACGTTGGCTCTAAAAGAAGAAGTTGTGCAAAGAAAATCATTAACATTTTTCAGTGATCCTTGAATGTGAGACAATAGTCAATATAGTTTGTACTTATTGTAACGTGTAAAGTTTTAAATCGTCATAAAAAAAATATTCAAATGGGTCAGTGCATTTTTTTTGTAAATTGTGAAGATGAATAAGAGCTGGTAATGAGGGAGCTGACAAGTGGGCAAAAACAGAAGCTGAAAGCCCGCTCATTGGTCCAGAGCCGCAGTGTGGTATTGCTTACAACACAGCACGAAGAGCTTTCGCCAGTGGATGGGCATAGAACATCGAAAGAGCTGGGAAAGAACAGAAGGCAACATACAGTCAAAGAGAATGCTGCAGACACTTACTGGTGCTATAGCAGCAGATGCCCTTGGGCTGAGGAGGAAGACCCTGTGGAAAGTGGTTGGCTTCATCAGCGGCCACTGGGTATTCCGCGAACATCTTCATAAGATGGGAATTCAAGTTGAAAACCTCTTATGTAGAAAATGCGGTGCCTTCCAAGTGATATTTAAGTGCCCAGTTCTGCAAGGTCTGCGTGTGAGATCCCTTGGCCTACCGACCGGAGATCAAAGGGAAGAACGGGTAACCATAGTCAAAAGGATCTCATGGTTCATTAAGAACCTGGGATTTGACGGAGAATGAGGACCTGAGAAAGAGGGTGTACAATAAGCTGTACTAGCTGCGATGCAATCCCACGGTCTATCCCTAAGCCTCTGTTAAAAAAAAAGATTAATAAGTAGTATTAAAACGAAACCCAAGTTTTTACTTCTGTTGTCACTTGGCGAGTGCTATATAATTTTTATTAATTAAAATATTTAGATAAATAGAACAAAAAGAACAGGAAAGTATATCTTTTATTATTAGTATTCTTTATCTGTCCTTGTTATATACAATCCTATTAATTAAATAAAAAATAACTATTCCAAATGCGAATAATTTATTACTTTCATAATAGGACGTGTTTGCTCCTAAAGATGCTCCTATTTCATGATCTTAATAACCTTCATATTTCCAATAAGCTGTTTATTAGGCAACAATAATGCTATATTTGTACGTTTGTTATAAGAACACAATAAGTATAAAATGGTAACATTGGAATGTGATTTTAATTAACATCAACATTAACTGAAGACAAGCACCAAAGAAAAGCAATTTTAAAATGATTTATTACGTTCTGTAATGCTTATATCCACAATTAATCGTTTTATAGCTAAATATTTAAATTAAATAATAAATATATTTTTTCTGCGTCCAGAAAAAAGTTTGACATTTTATCTCTGTTAACGGGTAACAAAACGTCACTTTTTATGAAATTATTACTTTTTTACCATGGGAAAAAAGTGAGTACTTTTTTCCCGGATATATACAAATTACCTACAGAATCAAATTGACAGATAGTTGATTGATAACGCAGGTCTAATTGTCACTATAAGGACAAAAGCCTACTAGTTTTAAAATTCAAATTTTGGATCAGTAATTTTCTGATTTTATGTAAAATATTAAATCGTCGTCACAGAAAAAAATAGTGTATTATACACGGGAAAAATATTAGATTTTAGCTCTCGGTTTTTTGTCTCCCTCCGCTTCGCGTCGGGAGACAACACGACCTCGAGCTAAAATCTAATACTTTTTTCCCTTGTATAATAAATAACTATTTATTTAAATAAATAAATAAACAAAATGTAGTAAAAGAATTACACAAAGTATTAATAAATGCAAAATCTAAAAATTACAGCTAATATCGTCGAAAAATGTTCAGCACTTTACTAGCGATTGACAAATCTATACTAATATTATAAAGCTGAAGAGTTTGTTTGTTTGAACGCGCTAATCTCAGGAACTACTGGTTCGAATTAAAAAATTCTTTTTGTGTTGAATAGACCATTTATCGAGGAAGGCTTTAGGCTATATAACATCACGATGCAACTATTACGAGCGAAGAAGTAATGGAAAATGTGAAAAAAACGGGGAAAATTATTGATCCTTGAGGGCTTCCATTGCGTGCGCTGCGAAAACGGTTTAAGATACCAAAAATATATGTATGAAAGAATTATTCCTCCTGAAATGATCTAAAAAAATGTCCGCGATAGTATATGTCTATCTTTTAAGATTAACTCACTAGAACCGTTTTTATGGTAATCAAATTTGGTCGAAATTAATGCATTATTTGTATTAACGTAATAATATTAATCTTTATCCAAATAAATGTGTTGTTGATTAATAATATTTAATTGTGAACAAAATTGTCTTAATTTCAATGAACATCTTAGAAGATATTACAATTTTAAAATAACTAGGACGTCACCGTAAGGTGGCGCAGTTATTATCTCATATATTTAAACGAGAATTTCTTACTAAATTAAGTACTATAAAGCCACCGTACGGTGGTGCTGTGGATATCTTATATAAAATATCTAATGTAAAAAAATCATTGAAAACAAAAGCAAAATGGTAAAAATTTGAAAAAGTGAAAAATGGAAAAAAATACACGACAGTGTTATGCGGTACAAAGTCCGCCGGAACAGCTAGTGTTCAATAAACAAAAGTTATAGATATTAAAGTTAGGATAATTTTTATGTAATTGTTGCTTTTTGTATATACAATACCTAAATAAAGCAGTTAGTATGCCACTGTTTGATGAGAAAACTATTACACCAAATTTGCAAAGATAGCATCTCCACTACCAGTAAGCTTTAGTCTTATCTTTCTTGTTACTAAATTAACTTGTAAATGTGTAACTGTTTGAATAGAATCATTTATCTACACGAGGAAGTTCAGTCTGGATCACTAATTATTGTTGCTAAATCGTTTGGTAAGATGGGATGTACTTCTACATGAAATAGTACTTTCTTTTTAAATAAAGCTTGAAAATAAGTCACGATTTTTATCAGATCACGTAATTTAAATTAAGAACTGAATCACGAAAGTAGTTTTTAGGTATATATATACGTATGTGTGGGATATATGTGGATTGCATAAATAGAGCAAATCACAAGAAAATGTTTATTATTATGGGTTTAAACTTCATTACATAGAATTACGCATAAATATTACGTAAAAAAAATTATGGTGTTCTATATTAATACTTTTGTACCAACTTTTTCTCGTCTTTCTAAGGTGTTAATAAAAGTAATATAAAAAAATGGCTAGATTGATTGATCTGATAATAAATACATAAGAACAGAAACAGAGATGGTCATAAATTTTTATTTGGTTAGGAGACCGGAACCATGGAGTCTTTAGAAAACGATTATTTGAGATTTCTCTCATGGGATTTTTTTGAAAATATAAGACAGGGCACTAAAAAAATGACTTTTCTTCATACCTTGGTTGAAAGTACGTTCTTTCGTCGCTAATTGCAGGAAAGAAAGTTTAACATTTACTCCCTGTTTACGGCGGGACGAAAGTTGAATTTTCTGCCATGCGCGTCATGATGTTTTGTCGTCTTTAACATTTACTCCCTGTTTACGGCGGGAGGAAAAATTTCTCATGCGTAGTTACACTTGTAACTAGGGACTGTTTATTCTCGTGTCATTTCTATTTCTATCTATAACCTTAAAAATAATCATCAATGTTGTTTATTTGTCATCTGTTAATTGAATATTAAAGTATGCCTGTCCCACGACCAGCTGCACTCAATTCGCTCGTTCCGCAAGTACTTACGACCGAGGTATGAAGAAAAATAGTATACACTACACGGGCCAAAAGTTGAAATCTCGGTCCTGCGCGTCATGATGCCCTCGGCTGCTTCGCCTCGGGCATCATGACGTGCAGGGCCGAAAATTCAACTTTCGTCCCTTGTAGCGTAATATACTATAGAGTTTGATGTTTTAATTGTCAATTTGAAAAAGTCTCTCTCACATTAACGTAATGCTATATGTGCTTAAGGAGAAAGTGAGTAAGTGTCACATGTATGAGTTGAATTTAACGACACTTCGGCGATTTAATGGCTCGGCACCCACAGCTTAGTTGTTAGAGCGTCAGCGCGTAGAGCTGAAGGTTGCGAGTTAGAGTCTCGCTGGGTGCGACATTTTTTAATTTCTCCTTAATGTTATTTAATATTAGTGTCCGACTGAAGCTTCGGCTTTGGCTTCGGCATCGGCCACCTTCGGCCAAAAAAAAACATCTTCGGCGAAACCTTCGGCTTCGGCCCAAAACCAGGCCGAAGCCGTAGGTTTCGCCGAAGGTCCGAATAACCGTCGAGATTGAACGAACTGTTACGAAAGACTGAGTGAGAGAGCGACGGACCGGTCGTGTTTGCTGAGGCCGCGGGGACTGCAGGGAGTAACTGTCAAATATCACATTGCACATTGCATGCGCATCAAGACAAGTGGTCTAATTGTAATTTGTAAATTACATAATAAAGAAATGATTATTTTTTACAAATAAATCACAAAATCACAAACTTTTATTACCACTCTAAATCAACTTGTATATAAGACAGGAGACAATCAATATAAACCTTTAATATTGAAGTTTTGAAGTAATTTTAATATTAATTGTAGCTTGTAGACAGTATTAAACAAAATTAATTACTGAGAGATTATAAACCTTTGGCTTCGGCTTCTGCCGAAGGTTGTGGCGATTGCCGATTAATCGGCTTCGGCTTCGGCCAAAAATAGACCTTTGGTGGGACACTATTTAATATAATAACTATAGTTTCAGATTAAAATTAACGTTTCATCTCCTTTTTCCTTAGATCACATATCGATGGCGATAATTTTATAAGACCTATACAAAAGTATATAAAATGTGATAAAATTGTATTTATTAAACATTAATAACTTTAATATTTTACTTTACCTCAATGAATTTTCTGTTGCATTATTTTTTTAAAATTTGCATAACAAAATATTTACAAAAGTGTTTATGTAAGCAACTAAGATCATGATAAATTTTCTTCTTTTTTATCATTTAATGTTAATTTAAATTACTTTCTCGGTAACAACTAGTTCCGTTTGGCTTGTTTTGTGTGTTCTCTCATATTTCTTATACGTATCAGAGATTCAGCCAATATTGGCGTAACCTGACATAAAAAGCAATGCTTTCAAAATATTATATCTGAGGTTGTTTAAAATGCAAGAAAGAAAGCTTATTAAAATCACAATAAAATTCATATATTTTAATAAAAACCGATTGAAAACATTAGGCAAAAGATCAAATTCACTTGCGCATTAGTACAAACATTTATCTTTAATTTTATTGAGGACTAGTTGTACTCGCAACGTCGTTCGCGTGGCGTGTGTTTGTTGTATAAAAATTTCTTACCCCACCCCATTTAAGGAATGGGAGAGAAATTTTTATACACCAGATGTTAAGTTGAAAGAAGACAAATACATCTGTGAAAACCGCATTCGAATCGGATCAGTAGTTTTCATGTGATGCGCGCACAAACATACAGACAGTCAAAAAAATCTAACCACATTTTTGGGTTCTGTTTCGATGTATCCGCGACGTCGTTCGCGTGGCGTGTTGATTTTTGTATTAAAATTTCTTTCCTCGCCCCGTTAAAGAGGTGGGGGGGAGAAAGTTTTATACACCAGATGTTAAGTTGAAAGAAGACAAATATGTCTTTGAAAACCGCATTCGAATAGGATCAGTAGTTTTCATGTGATACGCGCACAAACATATACATTTCTACAGTTTTATTATATGTATAGATAGATATCGATTAAGCTAGCAACCAACTAAAAAAAACAAAACTAACTTAAAAAAGCTTACTGGTTGTTTGCGTACCTTTTTAATGCAGAATTTACTTCAACTGTTTCCATAATTATCTATTTACTAAAAATAAATGATTTTAATGTGCTGATTTTTTGTATACATCTTATATGCATATCTTAAGATTTACAAGGTTTTGTTGCGTGACAGCGGAAAATCATTTCCGAAGTAATTTTTTACTTAGAATTCGAATCCGGTCTTAAAATTTGCCTATCATGTCACGAACAACATGCGAATAACAGCTTGAGGTTGGATACAGGAAAAACAAAATTGTTATGATTTTTTCTACTTATTTTAACATGTGGTGCTAGTTACCCTTCACCTGCAAAATAAACACTTAAATGATGATGTACAATAATTTTTATAAGAGTTATGGTAATTTTAAAATGATAAGAAACATATTTACGAAAATTAACAAACCACTCTTGTTCAAGCAATGACTATTATTCGTAAAATTAAGTATTAAGATTAAAAAGATTTATATCAAGGACAGACAAGGGGTTTATCAGGAGGAAAAAAAATTCAATTAAGAACCGGTAATTTTAAACCCCCTTCACCTGGTCATAGCAAAATCGAGAAGTATGAAATCAATGAGAGGTAATGTTAAATCCCCTACCCAGGAGCAGTAGATTCAAGAGGTCTTAAAACACAGAAAAAGCAATTTTAAATCCACCTACCTGGGTAGATTGAAGGTAATAACAAGACATAAAAATCTTGGGCAACCTAAAAATAATTTTTAAAATTTTCAAAACAACCATTTTTTACATAAAGATATAATACATAGACTGCTCGTTCTAAGTCAATAGACCAGGGAAATAACTATGATCTTTAAGACACTCGTTGTGATATCTTAACAGCTTTTTTTGTTTAATTCTATGTTAAAAATCTATAATAAACAAAATATGTAAACGGTTTATTGTCATCTGCAACTTATAAACAATTAAAGTTCAACTTTTAGATTAAGCTTTGTATATGAAAACTGATAAATAATATAAAGTAGTAGCAACATTATAATAAACAAGCATATAAAATTATTTAAAAAGAGCGTTTATAAAGTTATTTTTGTTTATTTGTTTCTTCCTAACAGCAAAGATAGCTTAAAATGTCAGTTTTTTAAACAATATCAACAACTTTTTTAAGAATATACAAGAAACTCTAATTCCTCTTTAAAATGTGGACAATGCCATAAGCCGTTCGTGGTAAAAAATTTATGAAATTTTGCTTAATAGTTCTTCTTTAATTTGGTATGTTCAGAATTCATGTAGACCCAATAGTTTACGCTTAATAACGTTACAAATAAATTGCACCTGGGATAAACAATCTAATTTTTACAATAACTATTTAGTGAAAGTTCTTGCAATCTTCACATTGTAACAATGAATTAGAGTTTTTATGTGTATTTTTAAAAATCCGACAATTCAAGCAAATATTGCAATTATAAAGCATCAAAAAAAAAAAATATCTTATAAAAGCTTAATTTAACGGATTTTATATTCTTATTCAGTATAATGTTGACACTACTTAATATAATTTACAAGTTTGTATACAGAGTTTAATCTCAAGTTCAACTTTTATTATAAGAAAAATTTTGTTAAAAAAATTTAACCGCCTTGAAAAAATAAGAAAAATGCATTAAAAAGCAAAAAATTAAATCTTTATTTCTTAAAAAATTGGGAGCAACTAGACATCTGATTTCGATTTCTTTAAAGTCAGCTCCAATGGTTTATATCTTTGTAAAAGTTTGAGTTACTAACATTCAAAATCTAGATTTAAAAGCTAAGATTAAAATAGCGACTTCAAGGAAATCGAAATCAGATACCTAGGCTTTCATTTAAAAAAAAAAAAATGAAGAATTTCTTTTTTTTTTACTTATATATAAAGTTTTTATTTTACCTTTTGCTACTTGACGTTGTCATATGTAGACGCAAATTCATAATGTACTATCTTCAAACCTTCCAAATACCGTGCAAAAGGTCGTTGGTTCAATCACCACGCACGTACGGTGAAGGATAACATCGTGACGAAACGTGGACCTAATTGTTTGACATCACCAACCCGCAGTGAGCAAGCGTGGTGACTCAATGCTCATTTCTTCTTTTTGTGAGAAGAGGCGTTTGCTCTTAAAGTGGGACAGTAAGAGGATTATTATGTTTTTATGTTATACGTCATTATCAACATTTTAATTTCAGAGCTTATTCTGTTGATTTTTAAAGTGTTTTTGGAATATCTTCCACATTGATGACCAAACCTTAACCAACTACGCGGACACCCTACTCTTTTGGTTGCAAAAAATTTCAAATCGGATTATAAAGACGTACTATATACAAAAAATATAGTCGAATTGTTAAGTGCTTGCTTGTCTTTCCAATACTCATATATTTAAATCCTCTCCAATTCGAGTGTATCAAGGAATTCTCGTGGTTGGAATGCTCTGCCCATTAGAAAAAAAAAAGAGTAACCTTTACGCGCGATTGAAGTAAACCTTGTTGACGTACGTATCGGAAAATAAATATTTAATTACAATTCAATCATATTTATTGTCTATATACTTTACAAAAAATGAGATGTTATATTTATATTATTCATTAGAAATAGGAATTTGAAAGTTATCATTATTTTTTATATATGAAATAATAGGTTTATGATAACTAAAATGTGAAACATAGATTTTACTCTCTAAATACCATTAATGTATTTGAAACCGTTTGAAAATTTCATAAATAAATTTCAAAAATTTAAGCTCCTCCCATAGCTGAAATTACACAGTTACTTCCATCAGAATCTTCCGTTAGAATCTAACGTTAGAGTTACCCCTAGTCGCGCCTAAAGAAGTTTTGCTTCAATAATAGGTATAGTCGCGTCAAAGTAGGCCTAAAAACCCAAAAACTTAAAACTTTGGTCGGAAAGGTCCGATCGAGCTCATTTTTTTTTGAAATGTTCATTGAGACCTTAGCTTCAAAGTTGTATAAAATCTGGATGCCGCTCGCCCCCCCCCCCCAAGTTCGCCCCAAGGTGGGGGGGTTTTCGTGATAAGACTGCCCTCCCAACCCGGCCAAATGTTCCACTCACGGGTTTTAAAGTCCCCTCCATCCATTTGTTCGGTCAGGTCGCTTTTTCGACCTGCCCAGGGGCGTCTAGAAGGGCCTCCAAGGGTCCAAAATATGAGATATCTACAGAAATGTGCTCGGACTGCAATATTGGGTCAGGCGGATTCCGAAGGGCGGGGTTCTCATTTCTGTCGAAAATTAAGGCTTTTTAACCCATTATAACATATTTATATTTCTTTTCTACGCATTTATTACTTTTAAATACATTTTCAATCTAATTTCAATTTAAAGTGGTGCAATATTATCGCCATTTCTTATAAAAATCAGTTCAAATTACAGCTGATTGATTAACAATTTATTATAAAAAATCGGTTCAATTTATAACTGATTAATTAACAATTTATTATACAAATCAGTTCAATTTAAAGCTGATAAAATCAAATCGAATCAAATGCTAGATGAACATGTGAGTTTCACGCCCTCAAGCACCCTTGTTCGTAAATCCCTGGGGGCATAGAGGGCAACCCAAAAGTACACCCCTACAAACCCTCAACATATCAAGTTTTTATGAGATAACGGAGTTTTACGAAAATTTCAATTTGAGCCCCCTTGGAACGCCTCCCGTCCATACCTGGATCCGGAAGAGAGTTTCACGTTGGTATCGAATCCAATCAAATCACATTTTTTGGGCCCCGGTACCCCTTTTGCCACCCCGGGATGGGTCACAGAATCGCAGGCTGCTCAAATAAAGGGTTGGTAGCCTTGTAATACTTGATCTTACCAATTCTGTACACTGAAATTCAATCCCGCGTAATCATAATTCTGAGACCCCATAGGCTCCTTTTTATACGGCCCTAAAGGGTTAAAAAAGCCTTAATTTTTGACAGAAATGAGAACCCCTCCCTTCAGAATCCCCCTGACCCAGTATGGCAGGCCGAGCACATTTCTGTAGATATCTTATATTTTGGGCCCTTGGAGGCCCTTCTAGACGCCCCTGGGAAGGTCGAAAAGGCGACCTGACCGAAGAAATGGATGGAGGGGACTTCAAAACCCCCCGAGTAGAACATTTGGCCGGGTTGGGAGGGCAGTCTCATCATGTATATACCATCTTGAAAACCCCCCAACTTGGGTCGAATTTGGGTGGGAGGGAGGGGGCCGAGCAGCATCCGGATTTTATACAACTTTAAAGCTAAGGTCTCAATGAACATTTCAAAAAAAATGAGCCCGATCGGACCTTTCCGACCAAAGTTGAAAGTGAAAACCTGCTTTGACGCGACTAGTAAACAATATTAAAAATATACACACATTACGTTTAGAATGTGTGATTTTGTAGCTGTATCTAACTTATTGTAATACAACACAAGAGCCTTCGATAGTTAGATAACCATTTCATTTTGTAGCATTTTATAGCATATTCCATAAAATTTAAAATCCTGAGTTGAGTTTGTTTTCTTCACATCTACGAAGAATCTGTTATTGCTGGTAAAAGATCAGCCATCCTGACTAGTGGTTTTATGGCCTTTATGGCTACCTAACCAAACCTAAAATAAGTATAAGAAAGTGTTAAAACATTTCGAATATTATTATTTTATGAACAAAAACGTGCAACATGCTTCTTTACTTAACGTAAAGCTTCCGTATAAACAATTATTTACTATCATAATATGTATGTATGTATGTATATAAACTAACTTAATCAAATCATAATGAATGTCGCTGTCTCGTCTTTTTTTTTCATTTTCATTTTTCTTCAAATCTTTCTGGCGCTTATAATATGCCCTTTGACGTTCACAATTTCTTTTTCTTTTTAGCTCTTTAAGTCTATAAAACGAAAATAGCTAGGTATAAATAATAGGTATAAATAATTAGGTATAAATGGTGTAATTACACACCAAAAATAAAATGTATGCATATAGAGTAGGTACTCACTATTTTCATTTAATATTTTTTCATCACTTTCTTCATTAATAAATCCACTTTGTTTATTCATATTTAATACAAACACTTTATACACAAATTTAAATTATTTACCAGCAATGTATTTTGGTTGACAAGATGACAAGCTGTCAATTCATACAATTACAGATTTAATTTTATTTAATATAGTAGGCAGAGTCGCATGAGCGCCGCCAGGATTATTTTCAGGGAGGTGCATCTGCATCTACACACTATTATGATCTAATATATATAGAATGTAGAATGATTTGGACAGCAACAGTGACGCCTTTAGTTTTTATTCAAATAATAATTTAATAAAAAAATTAAAAAAATATATAATTTTCTGGTAAATTCAGGTATTTTCTTTCATAGCAAGGGGGTGCAAGCGCACCCTCTTGCACCCTGCTGCCGGCGCCCATGCAGAATCGTGTTAGGTATTTTGAATCAGGTTTTGTTTCCGGTACGCGGTACATTAGAATGACGCCACGTCCGTTAGATTTACTGAGTTACCCATAGTGTCGCTCGAGGGGTAAACCGCTGGTGAATTTTGGTGTACAAGCTTGCGGTATTAGCAGGAATTAGTGGGTATTACGGGGAATTACCGTGTATTACACAAGTATTACTGTGTATTACTAGGAATTACCGTGTATTACCAGGAATTAGTGGGAATTTTATGGGTATTATGTGGTATTACTACTGTGTATTACTTGTATACTAGTTGCTGCGCAAATACATAACCAGCACATGCGCCATAGAAGGTAAGTAGAAAAATTTCAAAGAGACAATATTGAAACTGGCAAGACAAACATGCGGATATAGTACAAGTAGTAAGACCAAGAACCAAGAAACAAACAAGCTGGTGAAGCGAAAATATAAAGAAAGAAATAAAAGAAAAGAAAAGATTGTAGAAAAATTATTTACAAAGTAGAAGTCAACAAACATATGGCATATATAAAATACAAAGAATCAAAGTTAAAGAAATGGTCAAAGAGGCAAAAAAAGAGGGATGGGAAGAGTTTGCAAGAAAAACGCAGGAAAATAGTTAAGGAAACAAGAAGAAATTCTACAGAACATTGAGAAACATAAAAAACAGAGTGAATCTTAATCAAATAAAAGATCAACAAGGCAATATCATAACAGATGAAGAAAAAATTATCGGGCGATGGCAAGAATATTTCACAGGAGAAATGGGATAGACAACATAACCGAATCAGATATAACTGGAATACAAATGGAAGAACTTGAGGAAGCTTTGAGGAAAATTAAAGTAAATAAAGCACCAGGATGTGACCAGCTAGTTTCAGAATTACTAAAATACCTAGGACCAAAAGAAAAGAAAGAATTGCTGGAAATATTAAATATGGCATGGAAAATAAAAAAATAAAACTTCGGATTGGAACATCGCAACAATCTTGCCAATAGATAAGAAGGGAGATACTAGGGTATGCGAAAATTATACAGGAATATCTCTCTTATGCACAGGACTAAAAATATACGAAATAATAATAGAGAGTATAGTCGTTGTCAAGAAAATTGGTTGATTTGTTAATGGCAAAAAAAGTGCACCCTATTATGAGGGGCAATAAACAACCAGGTAACAGATTATCGATAAGGGCCGGACTAAAAAATATATATTTAGTGTAGTTACTATTGTTATTTAAAAAGGATTGCTGTTCTAAGTAACACAAGACTTTAATGATATGTCGTATGTTATGTTTATATATGGGTTTTGAAATTTCTATAAGTTTTACCTACGTATGTTTTAGGGCAATCACGACAGTTAAGTTTGTAAACACCAGATTTCTGTGATTTATTAATTTTGGATTTGTTGTTTTTAATGTGTGAGCTTAGATTATTATTCGTTCTAAAAGAAACTGTTAAGTTATAAACTTACCTATATATACTTATATAAATTTTTTATTTAACGTAGTTAGGGATATCCATTAAGTATTATAACAGCCAATTCAATCATAAATTTCTCCAAATTAATACTAAATCAACCAAAAATTAATAGATATAAACTTTCACAGTCCTTTAAGTGATATTTTCATAGATAAGGTTGAAAAGGCTGTATATTGCCTATCACTATAGGGTGCACTTTCTTGCCATTAACTCTGAACCAATTATCTTAAAAAATACTATAAGTTACATAAGATGATAGAACCAAGACTAGCAGATGCACAAAGTGGATTTAGACCAGCGCACAGTGTACAAGATCACAATGTTACTTTGCAACAAATAATAGAAAAATCTATAGTCAAAAATAAAGAAATAAACTTAGCATTCCTAGACATGAAAAAGGCGTTTGATATGGTGGACGGGACAGAAATCTGGAAGAGCCTAAAGAACAAGAATATAGATAAAGAGCTGCTTAAAGTGATATATTATAGTCTCTATGAAAATACAAATAACCAAGTAAGAATAAGAAATAAAACATCAAAAATCTTTAAAAATAAGAAAGGAGTCAGACGGTGGTGTATTGAGCCCACTATTGTTAATAAGCGTGATGGACGAGGTAATAAAAGCTTGCTGGCCAAAAACTAAAAAATATATTGTGGGATATAGAAACATGCAAGTAGTGAAAATAGAAGCATGCGTATTTGTAGATGATATAGTGCTTATAGCAAAAACAGAAAAAGAACTACAAGAGTACATGATAATATGGACAGAAGAACTAAAAACATACAACTTAAGAGTAAATACCGAGAAAACTAAAGTGATGGTGATGGTAGCAAAAAAAAAAGAAAACAAAAACAAACATTAACATTGAACGAAATAGAATCGAACAGGTAGAAATATACAAGTATTTCGGAATAAATTTGAATAATAAAGGGACACAAGAAGACGAGATTGGCGCGAGAATAAATTCAGCAACAAGACTATATCATGCACTATACAAAAACTTCTTGAATAAAAAAGAAATAACAACAAAAACAAAAATGATCGTATATCAAACAGTGTACCAACCAGTATTAATCTACGGAGCAGAAAACTGGTACTCGACGAAAGACAAACAAAACGACTGCAAACAAGTGAAATGAAATATTTAAGAAAAGTGCTGGGTGCTAGAAGAACAGATAAAAGAAGAAACGAAGACATTAGAAAAGAATTAGAAACGAAATCAATAAAGGATAAAGTAGAAGAAAAGAAAATGAAATGGTGTGGACACATGATCAGAATGAACGAAACTAGACAAGTGAAGAAGATATGGGAGGCGAGAAAAATAGGGAAAAACAGGAGGGGACGACCAAGTAAAACATGGAACAATAGCATAAGTGAGATTCTAGAAGAAAGGGGGAAGATGTGGAGTGAGGCGAAGGAACTGGCTAGAGACAGAAAAGAGTGGCGTTAATTTGTAAATAAAAAAATTAAGAGAGCTTGTACACCTCGACACCTCCGGGTATAAGAGGTTTTCGATTATGTATGTATGTATCTTTGATAATGAGTGGTAATTTGCTAATTTCACTGGATGAAATCTATATTCTTAACATTTAAAACTAGAATATCAACGCAAATAGGCAAGGAATTACTAATTATTATTGTGAATTACTTGGTATTACAATGGAATTATGGGTATTGCCGGGGAATTAGTGGTATTACTGGGGAATTAGTGGTATTACAGGGGAATTACTAGGTATTACTAAGGAATTACCAGTAATACATAGGTATTACTGTGTATTACTCCATGAAAGTGGAATTAGTGTACAAAATTTTACCAGCGGTTTACCCCTCGGTGTCGCTAAAGAAGTTTTACTTCAAAAACAACTTTTTTTTTCTTTTTTACACTCAGTAAACGGGTTTGAATCAGGATACGCAGTCTAGATAAGCCTAAGCTTTTTAATGCAAATACCCTCACATATTTAAAAATCCTTGATTCTAAGATTTGGATGTAAAAACTATTTCGGAAAAAACTCATAATTCGCCGGCAAGTATTATTTATATATCTTTATGATAATAACAAGAAACTGTTAATAATTTTTTTGTGATTTTAATTACTCAGGTTCAATGACAAGTTTATCGTAAGAGTATAATTAGAAAATAAATCCAAACCTCTTTTCGTATGTAGCAATTTAACAAATATTACTAGGGTATGAATCCAAAGACTTACATAAACTTCGTTTTATCTAGTTGGTAGGTAAACCACTGTATTTAATTCATAGTTTAAACCACAGTCAATTTAATATTTATAAACCACATATTTAAAGATATTGCCATTTTAACCTAAACATTGTACGTTAACATAGGTGGGTAATATCACGACCAGTTAAGAGATTAAAATATTAAAACTATGTTAGTGTTTAAAATTATTTTAATGTGGTAACGGATAATTAAGCGTTTTTTTAATGAGATGCTATTATTGTAGTTTGAAGAAATAGAGAAAGTGCACATAAGAAGTACCACCAAGGAAATGCAATTCAACCAGTATGTACCACCGAGACAAATTGCTAAATTAATTGTTACAAATCGAATACTGCGGAATGTAGCCTTTGGAAAAAGTAATTAATCTTTCTAGAAAGAGGAAGAACTTATAAAAATGAGAAAGATTAATTTTTATAATTAAAGGGTTGAATTTCAGTAAAATAAAATAAATAAAGTCTTACATTCACTACTTATAGATACTAATTAATGAATTTGTAGTAATATTTTATAGCGCCCATTTACGAATGTGCTTAAAGCAAATGTATCGATTTAACATTACGCATCATCCTAATCTGTAATAAAATCTGTTGACTGCGATTTTTTTATAATTATAATTAACTTCTAGAACACCTTGAAATAGTTTAAGATGATGCGTAGTTTTATGTATGTATATCTTACATAATTAGATAGACATATTAAACGATTGAAATGTAAATTTGATTAGTTTAACTTTATTTGTTTTTTGTTTTTTGAGTTGATTTAATTACTTTTTTTTACATTTTTAAGATTTCAATATCACTTTTTTTAATTGACAAAATTAAATATAGCCACAAGAAAATTTTGTATACATGAATATTCGAGTAAAATTGAAAGAAAAATGTTCTGATGTAAAGAAACCGCTAGATCTGTTTGGAAAGTTCCCTAGATCACCTTTAGACTACGTGGTAAGTTTTACTTCAATTTTGTAGCAGTTTGGAACCATATATTGAACATAGATTAAAATATATGAAAACATCCAACGGTTCGAAACTGATAATAGTTGAGGCAATGAGGCACTAAACCTCCGAAGATTAACCGGTACGACAGATTTTATTCATTATTTTTGCAATCGATTCATAAGATCAACAGGAAACTTTGTGACCTTATGCGGTTATGACAATATTAGAACACTGTATTTGCGCATTCAAAACATGCATTTTTAAAGTCAATTAGTAACTTTTGAGGTCGCTGCAAACGAATATGTCATTAAAGTAATCTCCTGAGTACCTGGTGCCATGGATACCTTCTGTTTACATCACTTCCTGAAGTTTTCGGTAATATCGTTATAAAATGAGTTAAAACTCAATATTTGGTTATTTTTGGACTGGCCGAAAACGAGTATAACATTGAAAGTGATCTCCGGAGTACCTGATGCACAAGATACTTACTGTTTACATCATCTCCTGGAGTTGTTGGTAATATCGTTAAACAATTAGTCAAAACTCAATACACGGGGGTTTTGGGCTCGCCAAAAACCAACATTAAAAGTGATTTCCGAAGTACCTGACCCACAGGATACCTACTATTTACATCGTATCTAGGAATTTTCGATCAATTCATGAAACAATTACTCAAAACTCAATACTAGGGGGTTTTTAGGCTCGCTGAGAACGTATATTTTATCGAAAGCGATCTACTGAGTATCTATTGCTCAGCACAACGATCTTACATGATCTCTCAGAGTTGCCTTAAACATATTGAAAACAAAACATAACTTTTTAAAATTTATTGCAAATTCCCTCGAATTATAAAGATTGACTAATTGTATAGCGATATTACCAAAAACTCTAGGAGACAGCGTAAACAGTAGGTATCCTGGGCAACAGATACTCCGTAGATCACTTTTAATGTCCTATTTGTTTTCAGCAAGCTCAAGGACCTCTAAGTATGGAATTTTACATAATTGTATAACGATATTACCAAAAATTTCAGTTGACGACGTTACAGTAAATATCCAGGACACCAGGTACTCCGGAGATCACTTTTAATGTCAATTCGTTTTCAGCGACCCCAAAAATCTCCGAATAACTCATTTTCACCAATAAATAACGAGCTATGTTTAAAATGCACTTTAAAAATGCATTTTTCGTATAAACAATTGCAGTTTTCTAATATTACATGATGTCATAGAGTAACAAAGTTTTCTGATGCTCTCGGGAATCGAATGCAAAAAGAATCATTAAAATCCGTCTTGCCGTTTAAATTTCGAGGGTAAGACCGATTTTAGTGCTTTATTGCCTCGACTATAAGGCCAGTTCCGATTTATTTATTGGCCGCTGTAATTTGACGTCATCTCAGTACGAGCCGGAAGAACCTTTGTCGCTCTTGGTAAAAAAGCAAATTGAAGTTAAGATTTTTGTAGAGATATAACTATTAAACTATTCAAATTTATAAATTCAATTCCTAATGTTCTTAACCTTGAAATAGTTCAAGATGATGCGCAGTTTTATGTATTAATATCTTATATAATTAGATAAACATATTACACGGGAAACAATTTAATATAATTTTAATTTTATTATATTAAATTGATTTATTTTTAAGTTTTTTGAGTTGCTATAACTTCTTTGTTAAATATTTTTAAGATATCAGTTTCACTTATATGACAAAATTAAATATTGTAACATTTTTTTATATTAATGTTGAATGCTCGTTAAAGGTTCACTTATGCGGACGCCACTAGGTTGTTTGGTGGAGAGCGAGTCGTGGGTTTGTCTGAGCTGAATAAAAATTTTTAAAAAAGATTTATGCAGACCTCAAAATATTAGTGTAGAAAAAAAATAAAAATTAAAATAGGCGCAACTTATTTATTTATTCAATGGATGGGAAAGATAAGAATCCCAGAAAATGAAAAATGAGAAATATCTAGTAAAAATGTAACAATAACTATTCAATTGCTAAAAAAATAAAAAAAATTAGATCTTAGAATAAATAAAGTACATAGAATATTTACATAAGGTGAATCTCAAGATACATTATCATACACCTTTATTTATAACAGCTAAACTAAAAACTAAAGATATATTTGTTGAAAAGAAATATATGTTAAAAAAAAAACATTTAAAATTTAGTTAGTTCCACTTGGGGTTTAAGGTTTTACAATATCCGATTAATCTTTAGATTGGCAATAAAACTTCAGTTTTCTACAAATTTCAGTTGTATAATTACAGATACTTCGAGAATAAGGTATCTCCACTCCAGCTCTAAGTAGATAAAACGATAGTTTGACTAATCACTAGTTGCAACTATCAGGTATTTGAAGGAGGTAATATTTCCAACCATATCGGGAAATTTTCTACAACCCTTCAATGTAACATTTGGAACACAATCAATCACGTAAATTAAAAAAACTGGTAAAGCTAAAAAAATTAACTGGATAGACGAAATCGAAAGCGAGATAAAAATCAGTGGAATGGATATTTAAGAAAACAAATATAATATCACTTACAGGGGTAAGAAAATTTTGTTTATGTGAATACTCAAGTAAAATTAAAAAAAATATATTTTATGGAGCTCTAACTATTCATTTTATTTAAAAGTAGTAGGTTACAATGTTTATTTACTTTTGTGCTTAGAGTATAGTAAAGTTATATTTTATTTTTAATTGACATTACAAAAACTATCAACATATTCTAAAGATATTATAAATAGAATAAAAATACCTCTAGTGTAAATTTAATCAAAAGAATATTAATTAGTATGTACTCTATTAATTAATATTTTTATTACTTAACATTCACTTTTAAACTGGGATGTAAATATAACCGCTACAAAAAGTTGTTTAAAATATATTATCATATAAAACATCCTTGAGTAAATGATGCTGTGGGTATTTTTAAAATATAATTACATCCTAAACATCGATTTCAATTGTGCATTTATTATATACTATTGTTTATGCGTAAGTAAAATATGCAACATCATGATGCGTGATACAGTTAAACAGGCATAAACTATGCCAAAACTTTATTGATTTGAATAAAGGGAGGATTATTCTTAAACAAACAAAACAGCTAGAAAATTATTTAAATACCGATTAGCATAATTTTATGTCTAAATTTTCTGAATGTATAATATATCGCGTAAGTCATTATATGTAAATGCGAACAGGGATCATTTTTACTATTAAACCTTGATTTATAATTGTCCAATTATATATTTTGAGCAATTAATTTTTGTATTGTAGTTTATAAATTATACCTATAGTTTACAAGGCAAGAGATGAGAAATGATTATTAACTACCTGGTTAAGTACTTGACATTATAATTTGCTTTTTTTATCATTCAATGACAATAAGAGTAATTAAATGAATTTTAAATCATAACAGAGTTTTCTAAATTAAAAAAATTACCGAAAAAATTTCGTTAAGTCCCAGTAGACAGTAATTATAAATCGCAAAAAAATGACAACAAAAACTGAAAGTAGGGATGTATTTATACTTGAAAACAGAGTCAAAATCAATTTGAATAAAAATTCTAGCTGCTCCTATTTGCTAGGTAAACAAATTTTTAGATTGTTAATGGGAAAATGGTATAAAATTTTACAATGGGTACCATGAATTACGATGGTTAAATACTTTTATGTTTAAATACATATTGTCTTTAATTTTGTGTGGGGAACTTAGTTATTAAAGTGTAAAAGATTTATTATTTTTAATTCGTATGATAACGTTTATTTGTTTCCACATGTTTATTTATTATTAATTTTAAATTTCAAAAATTAGTTAATTGATTTTTTTCCAATTTAACATGTATTTAACGTATATGAGTTATTCCACAAAAATATATTTAATAGTAAATTTAGAGAACCAATAGATAGAGCTTTGCTATTTGTAGTCGTACACTAAAAAGTTACAAGCATATATTTATTTAGATATTTATTGTAGCAGTTTGCTTTATTTTTATCCACATTTAAATTAAATAAATTTCATTTTTCCAATACATCTTAATGACATTTTTAAAATGAATTTATGCCATACCCCTTTCCAAATTACCAAATATAACAAAAACTAAACTATAATAAAATCTAAGCAAACGATTTACTTAAAGGCTATTTAAACTTCCGGAAAATCTCCGACAGAGTGCGCCCCTGAGAAAAATCTATTCCAATACATTTTCTTACATATTTTAGTTTTTATTTTTTGAAAATGAGTAGTTTTAACTGATGGAAATTATTAAAGATCTTACATATCTCAAAGTTTTCTTTAAAAAATCTAAAAATTTAATCTTTCAAACAGAAGGAGCTAGGATTTTAATTCAAATTGAGTTGAACTCTATTTTCTAGAACAAACAGTTTTTGTAGTCATTTAGTTGCGATTTAAAGTTACTTTCTGTTCACCGTAAAGTAGTAATTGAAAAAATGGATTTCTATCTAAAAGTATTTATGTTTCAAATAATTAAATTAATAACAAAATAATTAATATTAAAAAAAATTAAAAGAGTTTATATGTTAGTAAATTAAATATTCAGTGTAATGTGTTCGCTATTGTTTAAGACGATGTATATTTTTAAAATCATAGTTATTTTTTATAGAATGTAAATTTAGATTTTAAAAATTTTATATTTTAGTTATTATTTTGGTTAGTTACTATATTTTAAAAAACATTTTAACCTATGAGAATTTACCTATTTTCTAAAATGATAAACCAGAATGCAATAGATTAACACAGAAGAAAATTATACTTTATATGCAATGAAAAACACAATTTTTAAAGTTATACTTCTTTTGGCGCTTTAAGGGAAAATAATGGGGGAAATATTTACGATGCGCGCACACACTGTCACAAACAACTGAGAGCACATCATCACAAAATACGACACCATTAAATCAGATACTCAACATTTTAGTTTTTTTGTTTTTGAAGTATAACTTCATACGTGCGTTCCTAAGTACACACACGTATTTTTTTAACTTTATTATTTGTCAAATAAATAAAGCTGAGCTATATTTCTTTATTTTGTTAAAACAATAAAGTAAACGATCTTAACTGGTAAAGTAAAAGTAACTGAAACAATGTTTTTTTAGAACATTATAATGTTGATCATTATAAGATAGGTTGGAAAGTTCGTAGGCTGATACATAGATACTGTAACTATAATTTAACAAATATAATTTAGATAGTACTTACTTTAAAAAAATACGTATATAAATTTAATAGCTATAGGACCATTAGTTCGTGAAATATAGCATTTTTAAGCAAACTTTTGTGGTTGCGGAAAAAATTAATCGAAAAGAATGTTGTGTGTTAGTAAAGCATTTTTGTTGGACAGAAAAAATTATGTAAAAAGATTTAAAAACAGGTTGTAAAATAAATTTTAAATGATTATCGGGTTAGCTGAGACTTCAAGAGCCTGTTTGATATTTCGTGCAAGAATAAGTAATTGGACAAGCGAAAGCTGTGTACAAAATGTATGTTGTGTGTGCAACAAAAGCTAAAATAAGTTAATAATTCAGAGCTTTGGTTAGAGATATTTATATGCAATAAAGACAAATTTATTGTCGGTATATTACAATAAATAAATTAAGGCTCAATCGTAACACTTTGATGTCCAATCGAGAGTCAGTCGAGTGAATTAACTCCAAAGTGTAAAAGATGCAACATTCTGCTGTCAAGATTATAGCATCACTATTTAAGAATACGCATGCTTAATATGCATCAATTACCTAGAAGTGCCAGTTCGTTAACAGCAATTATTACATAGCTTTTTAAAACCGTTTGAAAAAAAAAAGACTAAAACAACGGCCTCATTTAGAGAAAAGAAGGTGCATTTTGCAAGACAATACACCGTATCATAAATTAAGTAACTGGAGTCCAATCGACAGTCAGGCGAATGGTTTTAACGTGATAAATCAACTCCAAAGTGTGAAAAGATGCAACATTCTGCTGTCAAGATAATAGATTACTAAAGAATACGCAAGCTTTTATTATAATTTTTCCTTCGTGGATTTGGGATCAGCGATAAACAGCAGACAAACTTAACAATTACTAGATAACATCTTTAAAATATCTCGTACAACAATTCGCACTTATTTCACAGGATATCGCCAGCTATTACAATTATTCCTTCCCGTTCGAAGCGGTCCTTATATATAAAATTAAATCCTTCTAAATATCTACAGAGTTACAACGAAAAAACACCTTTCTAGAATAGAACGTTCTAGCAGCCACTTCTAAGAATTCTAAGAACACGACTCCTCACATCACTGTCTGGGCGACAGGTCCGGACCGGCTCGTAACACTATAATATTAATCAATTAAGAGAAAAAACTCACTAAAACAACGGCCTCATCTGTAGAAAAAACGGTGCGTTTGTAGATCAAGACAAAACACTGTAAATGATGGCAAAATTGGTTGAATTAGGCTACGAATTGTTACCACACTCAGTGTAGTATTTGAATTTGGCTTTTATGCTTTTTTCTGTTTGCAGACCTCAAAAGAATGCTTGCTAAAATTTTTGCACCGATGAAGAGGTTATCGTTAAAGTTAAGGTCATTTATGAGGCTAAAGAAAATTCGTACTATAAAAATGGTATCATCAAAAAATTTATTTGTTATCCTACAAACTTTTCAGCTGCACTGATATATAAGAAACTTTCAATAAATATTTAAATAAAAAGTATTCTCTAACATTTAAAAAGCTTTAGAAAAATGTAATAAAAGGATTCTGTAACTTATATAATAATATTGTTATGTTAAGTATCAACAAAATAATTATATAAGATCTTATTATTAGCGACTTCCTAGTTACTGTTCTAAAGATGTACAATGTACATCCACAAAATAAAACATAAGTAATAGGAAATATAATTGTTAATTATATTGTATTATCTATAAAATAAAATTGAATCTAGTTATGATAATTTGTTATAATTTCTATTACATGATATAGAAGAAAGTAGTCGTAATAAAAATATTATTTTGTAATCTTAAAGTAGAAACGAATAAGTTTAAATATACTTTATAGCATTTTTTTATATGTATTAAACTCAAACTACAATTTTGTTTTAATACAAAAACATTATAAATAATTGTTAATAAAAGTTAATTCTCTTTTATTATCACGAAAGGTTAGCTTCTGGCGGAGATTGTATGTATATAGAATATGCATTAATAGATTTAAATACTATCCATAAAATGTCATCACAATGTTCAGTTAAATTTTAATATGTATATAGATAGAATAAAAAATGTAAATTACCTTTCATTAGAAACAACACAATAAATTCTATTTTAAATACTCTATTTGACATATATATGATCTTCGTAAAGCTTGTTGTAGTTTTAGTCTAAATTTATTAAAAGAATACGAATTTGGACAATACAAAATTTTTGGAATTTTAGAAAGTATACAAATAGGAATACTGAAAAAATTTCGTATCCAGCAGGACCCGCAAGCTTTGGCTCTAGCCGTACCGCTCAAGTGCTATGAATGCTTAGAAATTATTTACGCACATATAGCATGACGTTAATGAGAGGGATTTTTGTCAAACCTACAATTCAAACATCAAACTCTTAGTCACTTTTTTGTGCCCTGTCTTATATTTTTATTTGGTTAGGAGATCGAAACCATGGATTTTTAGTAAACCATTATAAGCATATAAAGCATGACCTTTATACGAGAGTTTTTTGTCAAATCTACAATAAAAACATCAAACTCTAAATAACTTTTTTTGTGTCCTCTCTTATGTTCTTATTCGGTTAGGAGACTGGAACCATGGATTTTCAGTAAACAATTTTATAAGGATATCTCTCATGGGAAATTTGGAATGTTTTAAAATTATACAAACAGAAATAAGTATATTAAATTACATTAAGGAGAAATTGAAAAAAAAAGAACACGAATCCGCAACCTTTGCCTCTACGCAGCAACGCTCTAACCCTTCAGCTATGAATGCTTAGAATTAGATTTATCATTTTTAGTCGTTAAATTTAACTCATGTCACATGTGACACTTACTTATTTTCTCCCTGTATAGGATGACGTTTATGCGAAAGTGATTTGTATTAAATTGACAATTGAAACATCAAACTCTAAGTCACTTTTTTATGCCCAGTCTTATATTTGTTTTATTCGGTAAGGAAACTGAAACCATGGATTTTTAGTAAACGTTATTTTTAGATAATTCTCAAGTAAACAAACAAGAATATAAAAGATAACATTAAGGAGAAATTGAAAAAAAGTCGCTTCCAGCAGGACTTGAACCCGCAAGCTTTGCCTCTACGCGGTCACGTATAATCCCTAAGTTATGAATGCTTAGAATTTTTTAAGCATTTTTGGTCTTTAAATTCAACTCATATCACATGTGACACTTACTCACCTTGCCCTTAAGCACATATAGCATGAAGTTAATGAGAGAGATTTTTGTCAAATCTGCATTTGAAATATCAAACTCTAAGTTACTTTTTTTGTGCCCTGTCTTATATTTTTATTAGGTTAAAAGACTGGAACCATGGATTTTTAGTAAACGATTATTTTTAGATATCTCTCATGGGATTTTTTAAAAGTATTTTAGAAAGTATACAAACAAGAATATAATTAATGACATTAAGGAGAAATTGAAAAAAAAGTCTCTTACAGCAGGCCTCTAACCCGTAATTTTTGCCTCTACGCAGCAACGCTTTAACCCTTAAGCTACGAAAAATTTATTTCGCTTTTTTGGTTATTAAATTCAACTCATGTCACATGTGGTACTTACTTATTTTCTCCTTAAGCACACATAGCATGACGTTAATAAGAGGGATTTTATTCAAACCTACAATTCAAACATCAAATTCTTAGTCACTTTTTTGGTTAGGAGATCGAAACCATGGATTTTTAGTTAACCATTATTCTGAGATATCCCTCAGGATTTTTTTTTATTTTTAAAATTTTAGTATACCTACAAACCTTAAATTTTTTATTATATTTTTTAAAATATGACCATTTTTTATTCCTTTAATGAATTAATTGTCAAAATCATTTTAACTTTAATACATAAAAATTCCTCATTGTTTTAACAATTTAAAAAAAAAGAATTTAACAAATATTTTTCCAATTTTTTAAAGTATCAATAGAAACTGTATCCATTAAGCCCATTTATAATATTGGTATCAGAAACATTAATAATACTATATATTAAGAAGAAAAAAGGATACTTACAAAAAAATTGTATTTACCCATTAAATAATATTAAATATTTTTAAATATTGCATAAAACTATTAAATTATCTTTTGATATAATATTTTTCAAAAAACCTTTTCATTTTTTCCATAATCTGCTTTTAATTCACATTTTTTATCAATTTTTTTATACCTATTTGTTCACTTCTACATAACATCTATTTATGAAAATAAACGGAATTAACTTAAAAAACTTACTGTAAGATAATTTTGTGCTCTAGCCATACTGTCCACTAAAAATCCAAAAAATAAGTAAATGAAATCAAAATAAACAAATCCTCGCGGTCGAACGTAAACAAAAACGTAACTGGATTTATCACTGTAACAAGTTCACCTCTGTTTCTAAAAAGCGTTCTGTATCGCCTAGAGTTACCAAATAAACTAAACGCAAGCTGCCGCGGATATCAGAGTCGCTTCATTAATTTTGCAGTCGGGACTTTTGATAGGCAGGATTTGAGTTTTCAGGTGGGGTAGGTTAAGATTTATCTTAACAATAAGAGTCTGCATTTTATATATTCATATATCTGTATATCTAAAAATAATTATAAAATTATACATAATAAAATAAAGCAAAAATGGAGTACTATTAATGGAAGGAGACACTTTAACAAATATGAATTCTCTGTTTGCATTAGAGGGGTGGTTGATTTTATATAAAAAACTAACGAATTTAAAGATTGTTCATTTTGTTCCAGACTTTCTTTGAAAACAAAGTAAAAGTGTATTGTTATTTGTTGTAAGATGATCAACCATGACTTTGCACTTATTATATAAGTATATTTTCGAGTACTTCTACGTAGTATTTTTTATGTGACTTGAACCATTTCCTTTTTCTGCTTTTAAAGATTAAACTTTTTATGGCGCGCCTGATACAAACTCTAATATAGACATAGGGGAGAGGTAGTAACAGTGAGACACCAAACTTTGAAACCATATATATTCGTTAAAAACAGATATTTTTTCATCAAAATTTAACCTAGTATCAGGTAGAAGGTAAGGTACACAAAAGTAGATTTAGTCTTAATAATTATTGAAAAATAAAAACAAAAAAAATATATTAAAACAAAATCTCATTGTCGCACTGTTCCGACCCAGGTCAGAACAGAGAGACATAAAATTTGAAACTAAAAAACATTCAAATTCGAAAAGTTAATTTCGAATTTTACCAAACTTTTTTGACGTTTTGTCAGCCCTTGTGTTAAGGGAGGGGGTAAAATCATTTTTACATTTTTTTTCAGTACCAACGACTCATCTGGAACATCTGGCATTAGAAACGTCTCATAGGTCTTGTTGCTTTTTCTCAGAAATGACACTTTGAAGTCATTTTTGGTCAGTTGTGATTTAATTAACCCTACATAATATACAGGATGTTTTCCATCAAACTCAACCAATATATATTCTCCAGGAAGTGGGTGACGGTGAAGAGGTAATAGGTTCAGGCATGTCCCCAATTAAATCTTCTCTATCACTTGAATCTTGCAGTTCTATTTGATCTTCTGCACCTGAATTATCAGAGTCAGAATCCAGAACTCGTTTTTTTACCTTAAATTACTTTGGAGTCTTTTTCTGAGACTCAGTTATTTGCATTTTTTTGGGACTATCCGTTGCAATCATCGTTCTTCCCTTTCGCCTTTTTTTAGATTGCGCAGTTTTCCTTGGACCAGCCTTGGGGTAACCTTTGAAGACACTTGGACTTTCATCAACATTTTTTTCCAGCTCTTCAGGGGTTTCGGTTGGAATAGTCTCCATTCTCAATAAGGAACTCTCTTTTTTGAAGGTGAAAATAATGGGACAATCTCACGTAGGAACAGTAAGACAGTCTCACTGTTCCACGGAGGAACAGTGAGACAGTCTCAGTGTTCCGGACATAATGCTGTCTCACTGTTCCTAATTGTCGTGATAAAAAAAATTAAAACATAAACAAAAAAAAACAATAACATGCAACTTAAAAGCTTAGGGATGTGTTTTTGATTTACCCACTTACATGAATAAAAAACTTTTTCTTGAAAAAATCAACTTATTATGGATGTAAGAGACGCTTTTATCATACACTGCGTAATACTTCGACCCTCGCCATTCGGATGACTGGCTCTAACTAAAACTCTTTTCTCACGATCTCAATCAAACTTGGTCTGAAGCGTCAATATTATCTATTCCAATAGTACATGACGTAGTTGAAGATCTAATGCAATGTTTTTAAAAAATAGACCATTTGTCTCACTGTTCTGGCCGTCTCACTGTTACTACCTCTCCCCTACATACAGGCATAGGTACGGGGAAAAAGATTGAAATGTGAAAAATAAGTATAAAACTTTGGTTCCGTTCTTTAAAATTTGTTTTTTGATGAAAGCATTCGTTAAAGTGAATCTTGTCAAAAGGCTTTCTGTTTGGAAATGTCCTTAGATCTGTTTAGATGCCCTAAGATCTCATTAGATTAGCTTAGATCATCTTTAGACCACGCGGGTAGTTTTACTTCAATTTTTCAGCACTTTGAAACAATATATTTATCCCTCCAAACATCAATCAGATAAAGCCAGTTCCGATTGGTATTTATCGGCCATTGTGAATGAAAGTCATTTTAGGACGAACCTGACAAACCTTTGTCGCCCTTGGTGAAGAAGCAAATTGAAGTTAGGATTTTTGTATAGATTTAACTATCCGAATTTTCAAATTTTACTCTAACAGAATGTAACCCCTTTTTTTGATGTCAAAGGCTCACAAAGGGTTAGTCAAATGCGGACGGCACTCAGGGGGTAGGAGGAGAGCGAGTCGTGGGTCGAAGGAGCAATTGGGCGAGTATCTAGGAAAAAGGAAACATAGAAAATATTTACAAATCGGTAAAGGGCGCCACTTATTTTTTTTTATAGTGAAATAGGAAAGAAAATAAGAAACCTATTGTGAAATAGTTGATTAAAACTGAAATGGTTAGGAACACACTTTAATTGAGCTTATCCTTAAGTCAATAATTATTTTACACTTACCTTATTGATTCTACAATTCCTTGAATCCTTTTGTCTTATTAAAATCTAAATCTCTATTAAACAAGAGGTTTGAATCGGAACAGTTACTGGTAAGGTATAAGAAATAAATACTCAACGATATCAATAAAAACAATAAAACAATGTATTAAAAAAATAAAACAAAAATCACCAGTAATAGCGAGAACGGTTATCACCAAAAAGCTAACACTTCTGTTTATACAGTGAAAGATATTAATCGGTATTTGACAATACGGTTATTAAAAAAACTAATATTCCTGTACAGATAATATTACAGACCTTATCTAAATTGCATAACCTATTTTCAATAAAAGGAAGTATGTAGAGAACTCAATTACAACGACATATATACTGAAGGTATATTTCCTTTCTTAAAAAACAAAATTCAGTTCTCTAAAGAATGCACTCTGAGTGTTCTAAATATCTAAAGATTAACATATACATGAATATAAATATGAAATTTAGCAATACAAGTACCATAGAGGTAATAATCATGTAAGATTGCGATTGAACACCAACACTTTGGAGAAAGTTAAAAAACAAAATTTAAAAGTACTACATATTTATCATTCAATCATAGATCCATAGATTTTAATAGTAACTACTGTTATTAACTGATTTAATACCGCTAAAAGCTTATAACAATTTAAATTTAAATAGAATCACTATAAAAAGTTTCCAAAAGCATATTCTTCTGAATAAGCACTAAATTTGTGACTGTTTCTTAGAATATTCGCAGTTCAACTAAGTATCGAACATAGAGAAATAACAGAAAGAATAGTCGAAAGTTTACCTTGTAATCCGGAACCAAAAATCATACGTCGTGACCGGTAGTCACACTTCTACTATAATAAAGCTTCTTAAAACATACCATAATTAACCAAGAACCATGTAGAATTAAACATCAGCACATAGGAAATCATCTATAAAACCATCCATAAGGTTTTTAGATCACTAGGTATCCATTTACCTCGGTACCATATAATTTTATCAAAATTTCAAAATGGAGTCTTCCAACAGACAGCACGTACCACCATGAATTTTATTGATACCATAAATCAAACAGATTGTACTTCCAAATTAAGCACATCTACATCCACATTGAAATGCAGTATTTTTTATACACTTCCGATACGGAATAAACCAAAAACAAACGGTAATCTTAATGCTGTGAATTAACCGGCAGCCATTAATTTGCACAAACAAGGAAATATGCTTCCTTTCGCTTCAAACATAAAAACGTAAGTCCTTTCCAAAAAGCGCTCTTTCACCCTCGTTGCTTAACTCGGGTCTTATCGAGTATTAACCTCGATATTCGCTTTCGCCTGTCAAAAATTTGAAGTAAGGTTGGTTGCATACCGACAAAAGTGTAAATGAGAATATAATATTCTGTGTCTATGAAATAGGTAAAGTTGGTTGCATACCGACAAAAGTGTAAACGAAAAGATAATATTATTTAAGGTGGTTTTTTGGAAATGCTACACAGCCCCCTACGAAGAGAGGAAACTGGGGTCCATTGAAGACCACAGTTTTCGAGAAGAAACTACTAAGGTGGGAACCACAGTAGCATTATCCGAATGATTTTACTTATTACAAGGGTAAACTTGACCAGCTAAAGGAAAATGTCAAAAGGTGACTCAACAGAAACTAAATAAAATAAAACATGCGGAGTTCAATAGGTAATAATAACTACCTTGGTAGCCATTTGTCCACACAGACAAAACTAACAATAAACATATGTCATACAAGTTAAACTAAACGTTGTTCTGAAGGAACAGACGATAGGTACAAATAAATCCTAGTTATTCAAACTAGAGATTCTCGTGACCAGATTTCTATAAGCGGTACCGGCCAACCGAAAGATCACAGAGTGATCAGGAACGACCTACGCCGAAGTTTCTGTACGGAAACACACACCGGTGTACAGCTCGACCTAGATGGGTAGCCCTAAACGTTGGTTTAAATAACCATCATATTGCAAAGCAAAAAAATATTCGCCCAAAAGGCGTTTATACTGTCCCTTGATATAAAATATCAGGACCACATAACATTACTCACACACTTAAGAAGAGAGAAAAAGAAGGCTATGTTCCTATAAAGTAAAAATTTCCCATAGGCGGCACAACGCGTCATTCCATTTTAGGAAACACCCATGAAGAAAGAAAGGTGAAGTTAAACCAAACTATTAATAGTAATTTTGAAAAGCAAGAAAGAAACACGGTACGATAGATATAATCAGGAATTTAATAAGTCTATTGACTCCATTAAATCCAACAGTCACGGTAAATACGAGATACGTAAAGTCTAATTTAATAGTAGCTACTAGCACGATTTTTGATAGAACTCAAAGGTAGTAAGAATTGGAAATGACGTACACAATTATGGTTTTCAACTAGAAATAGGAAATATAAGAAAAGAAAAAAAATATTTTATGGTTGTCTGTGATTTTGATAGCTGCGCGTATCATACGTCTAAAAATAATTTAGAGACAAAATCGGTAAGTCAACATCGGTATGAAGTAACCAATAGTATGGAACTCCAAAGTCATAGTAGGTATACTCTAACAAGACAACTATAATTAATAAAGAAACAAAAGGAGATAGAGATAGGATTAATGGTTACTTGTCTTCCTTAAAAGCTCAACAGACCACTACCGGGAAGAATTCCCTACGGCTTCCCTAGGCTTATCTCTCGTGACAACTGATAAGGTCAAAGTAATCATAATCTGAGAGAAGAAAAAAAATAACATCTAGCTGAGAACGTGTTCATTAAAACTTACAGGTGGTGATTGAATTCATCAATATTCGCCAGACAAATCAAAATCATAGACTAGCTATTAAACACTCTTAGGTCAAATAAAGCGAGGTTAGACACAACGGCTCTAAACAAATCCTCACATAACGATATACTAAATTCCACTTAAGGAAATAGTGCTAAAACTATCTAGTACTGATCATACTAAACCAAAATGTGTAAAAATACACCATACGGAAATACAACATCTAATAATGTCGTCGAAAAACAAGCAGTGATTAAACACTTCAAGATACGGTAAATATAACGAGAGAATAATTCTTCTGAACGTTATCGGTAGGGTAATGAATGTCTTCTTCATTAAACGGTACGGTAGAATTAAGTGACTATTTTCACTAAACGGTAAGATAAGGACAAAATTAACAGGAAATAATTTCCAATTATACAAAGACGGTAAGGTAGGTAATTTAAGTGATACATTCACTTAAAGGTAAAGTTCTCAAAAGAAATCGTATCACTAAACTGAAAGCAAAGAATAAGATCAGGGATGTGATAACGATGAAATGATTTAGGTGAGTTTCCACCTTATGGACGATAACAAAGCAAACGAAAAAAAATTCCCAGAAAGTACATGAGATACTTAAACAGAGAGGGGAAAGGTTTCATTTAGTCGCCTCGTACGACAAGCAGTTTAACACTTTGGGGGTTATTCTATTCCCGCCGCCCAAACGGGGTTAAAAACTAAAAACAGCAGAAAAAGGAAACGGAAAGTATACAAGGGTATGGTAAGTTCATATCAAATGAGAACTACTCATGACAAGAATCATCTAGAGTTAAGTTACTATTTGAATCTTTAGCTAACAATTTTTTTTAAAATCTTACATGTCTCATCAATTTTCCTTCTAGTAATTGTTCCTCTTATTTTCAATTCATGGTTAACTTCTTCAGTAGTTAGAAAGTTTACTTCAAAATTAGACATGTTTAAAAGGATTCAAGTTTTTTAATTTACTAACAACAAAAAAATTTTAAAGTGTGTTTAGAAGTAACGATAGACAAATTGGGGTGAATAATTAAAACTAAAAGTTTATTAAGATTTAATGACATAAAAGTTTCTAAAGAAAAGATACTCAGGCCCCACACGCTGGGCGCCATTTTTGTGTAACCCCTTTTTTTGATGTCAAAGGCTCACAAAGGGTTAGTCAAATGCGGACGGCACTCAGGGGGTAGGAGGAGAGCGAGTCGTGGGTCGAAGGAGCAATTGGGCGAGTATCTAGGAAAAAGGAAACATAGAAAATATTTACAAATCGGTAAAGGGCGCCACTTATTTTTTTTTATAGTGAAATAGGAAAGAAAATAAGAAACCTATTGTGAAATAGTTGATTAAAACTGAAATGGTTAGGAACACACTTTAATTGAGCTTATCCTTAAGTCAATAATTATTTTACACTTACCTTATTGATTCTACAATTCCTTGAATCCTTTTGTCTTATTAAAATCTAAATCTCTATTAAACAAGAGGTTTGAATCGGAACAGTTACTGGTAAGGTATAAGAAATAAATACTCAACGATATCAATAAAAACAATAAAACAATGTATTAAAAAAATAAAACAAAAATCACCAGTAATAGCGAGAACGGTTATCACCAAAAAGCTAACACTTCTGTTTATACAGTGAAAGATATTAATCGGTATTTGACAATACGGTTATTAAAAAAACTAATATTCCTGTACAGATAATATTACAGACCTTATCTAAATTGCATAACCTATTTTCAATAAAAGGAAGTATGTAGAGAACTCAATTACAACGACATATATACTGAAGGTATATTTCCTTTCTTAAAAAACAAAATTCAGTTCTCTAAAGAATGCACTCTGAGTGTTCTAAATATCTAAAGATTAACATATACATGAATATAAATATGAAATTTAGCAATACAAGTACCATAGAGGTAATAATCATGTAAGATTGCGATTGAACACCAACACTTTGGAGAAAGTTAAAAAACAAAATTTAAAAGTACTACATATTTATCATTCAATCATAGATCCATAGATTTTAATAGTAACTACTGTTATTAACTGATTTAATACCGCTAAAAGCTTATAACAATTTAAATTTAAATAGAATCACTATAAAAAGTTTCCAAAAGCATATTCTTCTGAATAAGCACTAAATTTGTGACTGTTTCTTAGAATATTCGCAGTTCAACTAAGTATCGAACATAGAGAAATAACAGAAAGAATAGTCGAAAGTTTACCTTGTAATCCGGAACCAAAAATCATACGTCGTGACCGGTAGTCACACTTCTACTATAATAAAGCTTCTTAAAACATACCATAATTAACCAAGAACCATGTAGAATTAAACATCAGCACATAGGAAATCATCTATAAAACCATCCATAAGGTTTTTAGATCACTAGGTATCCATTTACCTCGGTACCATATAATTTTATCAAAATTTCAAAATGGAGTCTTCCAACAGACAGCACGTACCACCATGAATTTTATTGATACCATAAATCAAACAGATTGTACTTCCAAATTAAGCACATCTACATCCACATTGAAATGCAGTATTTTTTATACACTTCCGATACGGAATAAACCAAAAACAAACGGTAATCTTAATGCTGTGAATTAACCGGCAGCCATTAATTTGCACAAACAAGGAAATATGCTTCCTTTCGCTTCAAACATAAAAACGTAAGTCCTTTCCAAAAAGCGCTCTTTCACCCTCGTTGCTTAACTCGGGTCTTATCGAGTATTAACCTCGATATTCGCTTTCGCCTGTCAAAAATTTGAAGTAAGGTTGGTTGCATACCGACAAAAGTGTAAATGAGAATATAATATTCTGTGTCTATGAAATAGGTAAAGTTGGTTGCATACCGACAAAAGTGTAAACGAAAAGATAATATTATTTAAGGTGGTTTTTTGGAAATGCTACAAGAATAGTATCTAATAGTTAAAGAATACATAATTAAAACCAAGATTACCATAATAAAATTTATAAACTTCTAAACAAAACATAACCTTAATTCCACTAAAATGTCAATGCAAATTTGTTTTGTTTGGAAAGGTTTTTAAGCTCCTGCCATAGCAGCGGACGTCACACCGTTACTTCCGTCAGAATTACTTCCGTCAGAAAAAAATCTGAGTTACCCCTAGTCGCGCCTAAAGAAGTTTTACTTCAAAAAAACAACACACTCGACTTACTAAATACCGATATAATATTATTAATCTAAAATTCAAACAAATGTAGAACAAAAATTGAAAAGAACCTTGCCTTTGTACTTTAATGTTCTTAAATTCGTTTAATTGTTACTTTTTTAAAATAAAAATCATATTAAATTGTAACATTAATCAGTACATTAATAACATTCTCTTCAGTTTTTAATTTGTGAACTTTGTACTTGGCGTATTATTTCCTTAAACCGTTGAATCTGAGTTTTTACAAATCAAATTATAATTCCAATTACGCCAATTATGCTTACTTGAGAAATTATATTTTATTTTAAAATAATTTAAATTTTGATTTGTTATAAATTTTGAAAATTCTAAGTATAATACCAAAATTGATTTAAATACAAACTGGCTGACACAGCAAACTTCGTACCACACAACACTGATCTATTTTTCTCATTTACCTTTTTTCAAATTTTAGGGATTTTGTGTCCTTTTTACCTTCCGAACAGCAACGCTGTTAGAGGAAGGTATTGTGATCGCAAAAAATTTCGATCTCGGTTTTTTAGCGGAAATACGCGTTTTAGGGTCCCTGAGCCTAAAAAACCCAAAAATAAAAAATGTCTGCCTGTGTGTCTGTCTATCTGTCTGTGTGTCTGTCTGTGTGTATGTGAACGCATTTGCGGCTAAACGGCTAATCGGATCGGAATGAAACTATAAAACCTTACCATCGGAGGAATCTGATAGAATTTGAGTAAAATCAGCCGACCGGAAGTGGACGTTTACTCTTATCAAAAAATGTAATTTTTTTAAAATATTGGGTTTTCATATAGTTACTAGCTGACCCGGCGGACTTCGTACCGCAAATCATCGTCATATTTTCTCGTTAGTTATCAGGTTTATACTATTTTTTTTTTTCGTTATATTTGGTAGTTTATCGATAAAATATATTAGATGCATCACAATACTTAAATAAGTAAGAATTTCTCGTTTAAATATAAATGATATTAACTGCACCACCTTCCGGTGGCGGCTTAATACTTAAGTAAGGATTGCTCGTTTAAATATCTATGTGATATTAACTGCGCCACCTTACGGTGGCGTGATATAAAGTAATCAAACAAGTAGTGGTTGCTCGTTTAATGGAAGCGCCATCTGGTGGTAACTTCCATTAATACGAATATCATATTCATCTTACCCATTAAAAATACATCATCATACTGATTTTCATGACAATCGGTTGAACGGGGCGGAAGTCGATACTTTATTGCGCCGCCTGGTGGCGAGTTACATATAAACCTTTTCCGTGGAGAAATACATGTACATACCAATTTTCATAACGATCGGTCAAATAGTTTCTGAGTCTATCGATTTCATATATGCAAACATCCATTTATATATATATAGATAAGGATTGCTCATTTAAATATATGTGATATTAACTGCGCCACCTTACGGTGGCGTGATATAAAGTAATTAAATAAGTAGTGGTTGCTCGTTTATTGGAAGCGCCATCTGGTGGTAACTGTCATTAATACGAATATCATATTCATATTAACCATTAAAAATACAGCATCATACTGATTTTCATGACAATCGGTTGAACAGGGCAGAAGTTGATACTCTGCAACGCCACCTGGTGACGAATGGCATCAATAAGCATATCATAAAAACCTTCTCCGTGAAAAAATACGTATACATACCAATTTTCATGACAATCGGTTGAACAGGGCAAAAGGTGCTACTCTGCAGCGCCACCTGGTGGCGAGTGGTATCAATGAGCATATCATATTCGTTTTCTCCGTGAAAAAATACATATACTTACCAATTTTTATGACAATTGGTTGAACGGGGCAGAAGTTGCTACTCTGCAGCGCCACCTGGTGGCGAATGGCATCAATAAGCATATCATAAAAACCTTCTCCGTGAAAAAATACGTATACATACCAATTTTCATGACAATCGGTTGAACAGGGCAAAAGGTGCTACTCTGCAGCGCCACCTGGTGGCGAGTGGCATCAATGAGCATAGCATATTCGTTTTCTCCGTGAAAAGATACATACACCTACCAATTTTCATGACAATTGGTTGAACGGGGCAGAAGTCGCTACTTTACAGCGCCACCTGGTGGCGAGTGGCATCAATAAGCATAGCATATTCGTTTTCTCCGTGAAAAAATACATATACATACCAATTTTCATGGCAATCGGTTGAACGGGGCAGAAGTTGCTACTTTGCAGCGCCACCTGGTGGCGAGTGGCATCAATGAGCATATCATATAAACCTTCTCCGTGGAAAAATACATATATATACCAATTTTCATAATAATTGGTCCAGTAGTTTTTGAGTTCACTGATTTCGTACATAAAAACACATCCTTTTTTATATATATAGATTGGCAAAATATTTATACTTTGTGGAAAGAACATGTAATTTCCGACATTTTTAAAACAATACATTTTTTTGACATTTTCATTAGTTTTCGAGATATTGACACTTTTATCAAAAACTGGAAATATGTGAAATAAAAAACTGTTGAATTAGTTCTTTCGATATTTTCAACATCTGACAGCTGTCAAATTATGTTTTGGTGTATTTCAACATTTGATATCAGTCAAATTAGCTCCTTCTATATTTTGACATCTGACAGCTGTCAAATTATGTTTTTCGAGAGTATCAACTTTCGACTAGTGTCAAATTATTTTTTTTTATATTTTTGACACCTGACTACTAACTAATTAGTTTTTTCGAAATTTTTGACATCTCCATACTATGGCCACTCCAATTCTACCACCCACTACTTGTTATTATACATGCTACTGTTCGGAAGGTCGTGTGGTGCCCACACCAGATTTTTTTATTGTTGTTTATAGGGCATCTCAACATGCTGTCAAAATTTAGTCAATATGGCCGCTGGGAGGCAAACAAAAGATAGACTTCTGTCAGTTTCCACTGTGTTTTGTATTGTTTCCTCAATTAAGTGACCTTTTCTGTATTGTTATTAGTGATTTTTTGGACAATTTTGTGTTTTAAAATTATTAATATATAGAAAGACTTCGTCAGAAATACAATATGCCTCATATCTGTTGCGTTTTAAACTGTGGAATGCGAAGTAATGGGGTTAAAGAGCAGTTTTTTCGCTTAACTTTGGTAGTACATTTTAAGCGTAAATCTGAGCTAAATACTTTATTTTCTGAGAAGCAGAAAAAATGGTTGCAGGCCATAAAACCTGAAGGTTTTACTAGCGAAACGAAAATTAAGAACGCTCGTGTGTGCTCTAATTATTTTATTTCTGGTAAGTGGCAAAATGAATAGTGTTTTAAAGATGATTTCATCAACATAACTTTTTAACTTTACAGGAAAACTTTCTGCATTATAATCCAGACTGGGTACCTTTATTAAACTTGGGGTATAAAGTTCAGTTTCTCAAAATCTAAAGTGGACCGATATAAAAAAATTAAAAGGAAACAGGTTAGTTTATTTAAGTCATTTGACTGTCTTATGCCCTACACTTAGTTTGCATGTAATATTTTAAACATTTCTTATTGTTGCAAGCTGCCACAGTAGAGTTATCAAGAAACTTGGAAACTGAAGAAAATAATTATGTAAAACACAAGATATTACACTGGCTTAGCAACATACAATGCTTTTAAGACTGTTTTAAATTATATTAAACCATTTCTGAAAATTCACTTAAACACTGCTTTGCCACCAAGTGCTGCTAACTGCAGTAAGACAAATGAATTTTACTAAACATCGAAGTAAAAATAAACTTTATTAAAATGTGTTTTATTAATAAAATATAATGACTGACATAATATAAATTATTTAAATCATTTAAGAGCTCTACACACCTTTGATTTTACATTTAAATTATTTATTTTACTCATCTTTTGCTTATATCTAGTGATAATATCTGATTCTTCTAATGACAACTTCTGAAAATATTCACCCATGTTTATTTCTTTAGAAGTTAACAATAAATAAAGTCACTCAAACACTATTATAACTACACAATCGGCAAAAAGTTAGGAAAAGGCAATTTAAACACAAAGCAACATGGATTTAAATACAAAACCAATGTAAACATAACCTTTGTTTGCCTCCCAGCGGTAATAAAAACGTCAAAGTCCTGAGTTGGCCTATGGTTTTTTTTGGTTATGTAATTTGTATCATAATTTCTCGTTAGTTTTCGGGATTTTACGTAGTATTTTGTAATTTACCGATTAAATATATTGGATATTAACTTCGCCACCTTACGGAGAAGTCATAATATTTAATTAAGAATTGTATCGAATATTTAATTAAGAATTGTTCGTTTGAATATAACCTTACGTTGACATCACAGTAGTTTTCTTTATTCCACAATTGTTGGTTTTTGTTTTTTCAGACTTTTTATTATTTAACTTTAGTTTCAATTTTTTTCCTTATTTAGAAATAAAAATATATAATTGGTATTAAAATATTAAAGAAATGCGGCCAAAAGTGATAAATTGTACCTAAGTATTGCATTTGCGACTTCTGGTTCTAAGTTAACTCGTTGAGTGAAAAAATATATATATTTTTTCACTCAACGGTTAACTTTAGGTACACGAATTTTCAACCAAATCGGTTAAGCGGTTCTTCAGTTATAAAATTTGTTACCAACATGACTTTTTTGTACATAAAGATAGAACAAAAATTAAAAAAATAAAAACTTTTTTCTTTATAGATGTTTTTCTTGTTATATGTCTTCTTGTTATTTTATTTATATGTCTTTCTTTATGTACCTCTTTATCATCACAATTCGTTTAATTTTTGTTTAAATGCTTCGACATATTAACAGTAATTTTTGTGATTTTTTTTTTTTATTTCAATACCGGTATAATATTAAAACACAATTTTTTGAATTTTTTTTGAAATTTAGAAATTATACAAACAAGAAATTATTAAAATGACAAAAAAAATTTCAAAAATCCGTTGAGAGTTATCTCAAAAATAATAGTTTATTAAATCACAATGTTATCGTGAATAGGTTTCTGAATTTTTTCAAGGTCATTTTAACATATGCATATTTATGTTATAACCAAACTTTTCATCCAGATTTTAAATAAGGACACGTTAACTTTCATGTAATATTATCGTCAATTCAGAAGTGCCAACTTTAACAACAAAAAAAAAGAAAGGTTATTCAGTAAAACGAGAAAAAATGTCCGCGTTAGTAAGTACCTACGCGAAATGACCGTGTTACCTATCCCTTCTCATGCTCTCTTTTCTATTAGTATATATGTATGTATACATGGCATAAGCGACAGACTAAAGTATACTATAGTACGTTTCTATTTGATTAAAATTTAATCAAAGAAGTTTGTACAGGTTTGTTAAAAAAATTTAAAAGCCAAAATGTATTCATTGTAATCTACCTTAGCTTGAATTCACTTCTTCCAATAATCCTCAAGTAAATTTATCCCGTCTCTGTAATGATTTTTCGGTGGCACTGCCAAATTTAGTACCACACCTGCAATACTGCTTTATTTGACAAAAAACGCTTTCTTCAAAGAAATTATATTAAGTTTCTGAAGAAATAACAGTCGGAGAAAGACAAATAGTGTGAGTGTTCAAGCAATTCGTACTTTAATTCGTTCAATTTAGCAATCGTCAACAAACTGGTGTCAACACTTGCATTGTCTTAATGAAAATTGATTGTTTTATTCTGTAAACCGGGTCTTTTTTTATGAATTGTCTTGATGTAAATTAATTGTTTTCTTCTGTAAACCGGGTCTTTTTTTTGACGAATTGTCTGGATGAAAATTGATTGTTTTCTTCTGCAAACCTGGACTTTTTTGACGAATTTTTTATCTAACTTATCCAACAGGTTGCAGTAATATTGTAATTGCTTTATCTTTTTTAAAATAATCAATCAACAAATCCCCTTTTGTATTCCAAAAAACTGATGTCATTACTTTTTTGCCGATCGTTCTGTCTGTTTTGGTGCTTCAGATTACTGTAAACGTTCTTGTTTTAGTTTAGGATCATAATGGTAGATCCAAGTCTCATTCATGGTTATAAAACGATGAAAAAAATCAGTTTGATTCTGCTTAAAACGCTCTAAATTACGCTTAGAAAGTTGTTTAAGAATAATTTTTTGTTAAATTGTTAACGAATGCGGCACTTATTTCCGAACAGTAAACAAAGGTTGTAAAAGGAGCAGATTCACTTTTACTAGTTTTTTTTATAAATTTCTGCTGGTGATAAACCTTCCAAAACAAAGAATTTAATCACTGCACGATATTTTTTTTATTGTGACAAAACACACTGACACGTTAACTTTAAATGGCTTGTAAACAAAAACTGAATTGACATATCCAAATTTAATTTTTTGTGGATTTAAATGGAAGATGAAATATTAAACTCGCCTATATATTTTAATTCTGCGGCTACTTAATAGGTGTCGCTTTAAATTTTTTTTAACAAACCCATATTATATTTTCGTTATTACAACCTTTAGTATTTGTTATAAAATATGATAATGGTGATAATAGAATAGAAATAAATATTTTTTAAAGTATAATATGGTCTTCATTAACATTTTATACTATCTTTTTATTTTACAACTAGCAGCCCGCCCCGGCTTTGCACAGGGATTAAAGAAAAATAACAAAAGTCATTAAATTTATTGGGTCAACGCTTCCCTGTAAACAATATTACATGTTGTTTTATTTTCTGGCGGCAAAATAAATTGATTTTCAGGTGCTGTGACCCCCTTAGGCAGTTGGCCATGAGGAAAACCGATACCTACTTATTGGAAGGTTTGACCTTGAGACTTATTATTAGTAAAAGCAAAAGATGTTTTGATAAGAAATTGAAGCGGTTTAAATGGATTTGGTAGATCAGCTGGGATCATCGGTATCCTCAGTGTATGAGTTAGTTGACCATCTGGTGGTTCAGCTATAATGGTTGCTACAACTTAATTGTCCTTTAATTCCTTTATAAGTAGCCTCGTCCCATTGCACATGCTAAATTTGTGATATCTGTCTTGATTATGAAATAAGTTATTTTGATAATGATTAACACCAAGATAAAAACTTTTACAAAATTAAAAAATAGTTATTGTGACGTAACTTTAACAGTTAGACATATGCTGTCGTGGCATTTTTTGTAGATATTTATATTATTCCATAATCAATAGTATTCTCAGCGAACGCGATGTAAGGATTTTAAGGTCAATTTTGGTTACATTAATGGCATTTTAGTAAGGATCCCTATTTTTTTAAATGAAACATAGCCTATGTCACTCGGGAATAGTGACCCTTGCCAACGGTGAAAGAATTTTTGAAATCGGTCCAGTAGTTTCAGAGCCTATTCATTTCAAACAAACAAACAAACAAAAAATCAAACCTTTCCTCTTTATAATATTAGTATATTTAAAGTATAGTTTTAATTTTTACTTTTATTGTTTTATTTTATTCACTTAAAAAAAATTTTTTTCGGCTTACTCATCTGTTAAAGATAACAAAGAGAACTTTGCTTCCATTAGAACTCCCGGAGTGCTAAACGCATTTTGTAATACAAATCCTATCACGAGGAAGCCATCAAATGAAATTGTTCACCATAAAATTGTAGATATAAAACCGTTATGACAAAGTTTGTTTGTAGAAATGAAAAGTTGATTGAATGTTTCTTAGGACCAGACAATTTAATTAATAGGAAAAAGTATTTCAATAGATGTTAAGCGAAAGTAAAATACATACAGTGATACAAAAAGTCTAACGTCTCTATCATTTCTTTAACAATATATATTTACAATAAGTTAATTAAATACTTAGTAAGTAGGTACTCAAAGTGGTACAGTATCTTCCTATTCCTATTCAATTAAAAAATTGGTAGTTTTAGATTATCCGTTCACTTTCTTCAAACTCTTTACAAATTTGGAATTATTTACTATATAGAAACTTAAAACCTTTAATAACAACTTAATAAAATATAAAATTCATAGTTTAACAAATAATTGATAACAACGGCTTAATTTGCCCTGATTTTTTTAATGGTTCCTGAACTGCAAGTTACCTACAAATGAATGTCATTTACCTAATTATCAAATTTCTTAAGGCAAAGAAATCTGCATATATCGTAATGATTTTTCCCAGAGCGTAATAATTTTACATAAGAATTAACAAAGAGTAGCTCAATAAAACGAAAACGATGTTCACTCTCTATGACTTTAAGATTGTAATCTTACATATCCTGAAATTACACAACGTTTAATATAAATCTTGATAAACAAAAAAGGTATAGATAAGCTATCGTCGATTTTTTTCAGATTGAAATTTATCGTCTGTTGGAAAATCAAAATGATTTGCCAGATCTATTTAGTGTTTAAACTAGTACTCACGAATTTCGATTATCTCGTTTAAAAATCTATTGAAAAGGATTTATCTATGACTCAAAACATTTAACAATATTAAAAAACTAAATAAAGAAACTTATGTAATAAAAACCGTCACATATTTAAATGTTTAAAGAATGTTATCATCTACTTATTTTAGAGTAAGTAAATAATTAAGGTTAACACAATTTCTTAGTAGATAAGACCATCCATAAACAAATATTGAAAAAGTAAAAGTTAGAATGTCATAATATAAAGTGTAATGTTTTTAGGTTAAACGATTAGGTACACAGTTTCTTTATTTAAACAGTTACAAAATATGCCTATCAACTACCTTTACACTTATTGTGCTGATCACGAATAGGAATTTAAAACTACATTAAAGGCTATAAATAAAATAGTGTCTGGATATTTTATAGAATCCGTTATGTTCTCAAAATAGAAAAGTTTCAATGTTCACATTTTTTGTTGTTAAATTTAAAATCCAATAAATTTGGTAAATTATATTTTAAGTCACTTTCCGAGTTTCTCCTGCGGCCACTTCACCTACCTGATTCGATCCAAAATGGCAGCTAAGTTCCACAGGAAGTGGTATCATGGTATAATAAATAATCTGTAATTAAATTAAATAAACCAATAAAAAATTACTAAAAAACTACTAACATAATAGCGATTTTTTAAAAATCACGTTTTTGGAAGAGGACTCAACCTACCTCCACTTGGTGTCTTCTGAATTACGCTAAATGGTTGAATAATTAATTAAAATATGTACCAGCTTCATGAGAATGACTTTTCATGGCTGATTTAACCCTTTCAGTCACAGCTTTTTATTAATCGCTCTTAAATTCTGAAATTTATTGTATGGTATTATATACTTTTTCTAAAGTATTTTTATTAGTTTATTTTTAAACTGAACTGTTTTTGTATGACTTATGACATGTCCACTCTGATGGACATTATGACTTAAAGAAAATTTATTAGATGAGAAGTAAGTTTGTAAAAAAATACAATTTTCCATTTTTTATATTTTTTTATACATTATATATAACTATAAAAGAGTGAACTACATAAACTAATTTCATGGCAAACTAATGGCTGTGAAGAAGTTTCTGCCACTTACGAAGCATAAATGCACTTTACATTTTATGCAAAAAATGCTTGTTTTTCCATTACAATTCTCAAATTTACATCTAGTTCTATCTCTCTTCCCATCATATTATGGAAAATGTCCATAGTTATCATATCTTTGTTCCGAGTGTGGTCTCTCTTCTGTGATTGATTTTAAAATTTCGAGCATAAATACGTAAAAGAACGATGTAATTTATGAAAGTTAAAAACAGTAGGTACTCGGCCAAAAAGTCGTTGTAAAAAATAAAAAACATGAATTAATATTAACAAATAGCACATTTTTAATAATTAGTTCTTCCTTAAAATTTAATAAATAATATACTAATAATTAAAGTAATAAAATTAAAAGTGATACGCTTGTGCTTTTTTTTTAAATCTTTGAAGTAATAATCTAATTTATGGAACAGTTCGTGAAGTATGCTTTTTGCGCACGCACGCGATGTTTAAAGCACGAGCGAAGCGAGTGCTATATATCGCGTAAGTGCACAAAAAGCACGAGGAACGACGAGGAAAGGGAGAGGCGGCCCAGGTACGAATGACGATAAAACCCCCGACCTTCGACGGGAAGACTTCCTGGTCAAATTACCTAAAACAATTTGATGCAGTGGCCAGAGCGAATGGATGGTCACCCCACGAGAAGGCATTGTTCCTAACCATGGCTCTGCGAGACGAGGCTTTAGACGTCCTGCATGTATTGAGACCGGATGAGGTTGACAATTTTGAGCTATTGGTGAATCGTCTAGAGATGCGTTATGGTCAAAGTCATCTAGAACCGGTATACCGATGCTGTTGAAAAATCGGATGCAGAAAAATGGAGAAACTATCCAGGAGTTCAAAGCTGAAGTGGAAAAAATGGTACGGTTTGCGTATCCAAATGCAGCGGAAGATTTTCTGGAGTGCCTGGCGATCCAAACCTTTACCGCTGGTCTTCAAGACGCCGAGTTGCAACGGGCTGTACGGTTGGCGAGGCCGAGATCTCTTGTAAACGCCTTGACCATTGCCCTGGAGTTCGATATAGCGACGGAGGCCTCACATGCAGCTGCTCGACTAATGGAAGACACTGGTAACTTCGACCATGCCGTTTATGCCGTCAGCGAAGTCCAAGCGGTAGTGGAGAGGTTAATGAAGTTTTCTTCAAAAAGAAGGCGCCCAGTGAGGTGCTGGAACTGCGGAGGACTAGGCCACATAAGAAATACTTGCCCCCATTGTACCCTAGTGGAGCAAAACGAGGAAAAACTTGCCTTAGTTAAGGTTGTGCCAGAAGACGAGAGCTCTATGCTGGAGGAGCAACAAGAACACGATCCCGTTTTGAAAAAGATTCGAGAATGGAAGAGAATGGACCGTCGTCCGTTGTAGAGAGAGATATCCCCATCCTCTCCTGCTTTAAAAGCATACTGGTCCCAATGGAACTCTTTAATTTTGGACGGTGGGCTCGTTAAAAGACTTGTAGAAAATTCCGAGGGCACAGAAACAAGGAAACAAATAGTGGTCCCAAGAAATGCTGTACCAGAAATTTTAAAACAGATGCATAATGATAGTTTTGGAGGACATCTGGGTATCACGAAAACGCTGCAAAAGATCCGAGATAGATTTTACTGGGTAAATTGAACTAATGATGTTAAAACATGGTGTCGCAAATGCACTACATGTGCTACCAGTAACGGTCCGCACCGAAAACCGAAGGCGGAAATGCAGCAATACCTGGTTGGAAGTCATTTTAAAAGAATCGCAGTAGATGTATTGGGGCCACTTCCACAGACCGATGTAGGAAACAAGTACATCTTTGTTGTCATGGACTACTTTACTAAATGGGTTGAAGCCTATGCAGTTCCCCATTAGGAAACAACCACTTTAGCAGATAAATTGGTTGAAGAATTCATAAGCCGATTTGGGGTACCACTAGAATTACATTCAGACCAAGGGAGAAATTTTGAGAACAAGCTGTTTCAAGAAGTTTGCCAAAGATAAGTCATCCACAAAACGAGAATCACAGCGATGCACCCTCAGTCTGATGGAATGGTGGAACGAATGAACCGGACTATAACCAACTATCTGTCAAAAGTGGTGTCAGAATGTCAGAGGGATTGGGATCGACATATTCCACTATTTCTAATAGCAATTCGATCGACCATTAACGAATCAACTGGCCAAACGCCTGCGAAGGTCCTGTTCGGTAGAGAAATGAGGCTACCATGTGACTTGGTGTTTGGTTGTAAACCTGGTGAAGAAATGGCCCGTGAACAATATGTCACCGATCTTCAGAATCGAATGGAGAATATACACAACCTGGTGCGTGGGAAACTTCAATTATCTAGTGATCGGATGAAGAGGTACTATGACACGCGGACAATGGAAAAGAGTTACCAAGTTGGAGATTTAGTCTGGCTCTATAACCCCCGACGACGTCGAGGTATTTGTCCCAAATTACAGAAGAACTGGGAAGGTCCATACACCATCAAGAAGAAGATTAACGATGTCATTTATCGTATCGTGAAAATTCCCAGAGGGAAACCCGTCGTGGTCCATCATGATCATTTGGCGCCTTACCAAGGAAACCACAGTGGAGATGCGCAGCAATTCCAAGAAGAAGGTTTGGCTGGCTCAGGGAGTGTGCGGGATTCCGATGTAGGAAATAACATTCCAGGAGGAATGAATCTAAGGAGGGGCATTGTAACGGGATAACCGTAAAGAAAGGGACCTTAATTTGAAAGATTGTTATTCTAGAAACATTTAAACACACTAACTAGATTAAATAATGTTTTTAGAAAATTCTAGAAAGTTCTAAACACACTGACTAGATTATATAATGTTTCTAGAAGATTCTAGAAAGTTCTAAACACACTGACTAGATTAAATAATGGTGTATATAAGGGGATGTATGGGCAGTTAACGTCAGTTCAAGTTCAAATATTTACAAGAGTTCATTGTATTGTCAAGCAGTTTAGACGTTATCCAGCAGAGTTCAGTGTATCTTAAGAATTTTGTAAATAAATTGTGTAAAAGTCCCCATAAGTGTTTCAATATTATATACAATAAATAACTCTGCTCTAATATGTGCATATAATGTCATTCCAAATTTTTAATTATAGTCTAAAATAATAAAGCAAGGTTTCTTTTTTTATATTAATCAAAAAGTTTTTAAAAAAAGGAGCAATAAATTTCGAGGTTTTCTTACCTGGCTTTATATGACTATATTAAATTATCTTATAATTAAAGAGTTGTAAGATATATTATATGTATTGTTTCTTCCTTGTAGAAACTTCGGAAGTAGGTAATAAATTTTGAATTTTTTCTCTATTCACAAAACATCGAGTACATCTTGAATTTTACAGTTGTGCAATTAATTGAAGTAAGTAAAATATTGCGATTAATTCTTATCACACTTATATTAATTCTTGTAATAGTCTGCCTCAGGATATATTTTCATTTATACACACCTTTTAACATATCGACACCTTTCATCAATTTGATTACTTAGTAAAGACAATTGAATAACCTTACTTGTATTCAACAAGAGTTTAACGATAAACATGAATCGGATATTTAATTTGAAACTTAAATTTTATATAGTGGAATTCTGAGTAAGTGTGAGGGTATACAAAATTACTAATAAAATTTTTAATTTTTTAACAAATACTGCTAAAATACAACAAAGCTATTTTGCATTGGTTTTTAACAATAATAATGAAATAATTTTATTTGAAATTGTTTACAAACGTTGCCAACTTTAAATTATTTTTTATTACACACATACAGGTTATCCGAAGTGAGAATTAAAAATTATTGGATATGTAGTTAGTTCACTTTCAGCAAGATAAGAATAGATAAAATTATAATTTATTCAAGTATTAAGATATAGAGACAAAATATTAGCTTTTGTAGAATATCCTTTGTTTCTTGGTATTTAGTGATGTAAAAGGAAAACGAAAACCAAAAAATGAAAATGTTTTACTTTTATTAGAGTACTTTCTTATCGATCTTTAACTGGATCAAGACGTAACTCCTGGATGAATAACTTCGATGTTAATAGGACCGAAATTATTATATGTATAGACCATATGTTAGGATACAACTTATGATAATACACCAAACGGTTTCAATGATTAGATATAATGGTCTTAAAAATTATATAACCATGCATAAAAAGGTGTTTTTCCGTGCCGTTCTTATTCTTTTAGTGTCTTTGGACATACATAATATCAGTACGGAAGGCGACAAGAGGAAAAATACTTTTTGTAAACGAGGAACAAGGTTCTTATCTATCTTGGTAGTGTTGCGATTGTGCCAGCTACATATATTTACTTAAAGTATTTTAATTATCGTAGCTTTGCGCCGCTAGGGCTTGTGGAGATTTAAACCACTAAGTTCTTTGTGCATGTATTTAAAGCCTGGTGTTATTAGCACATTAGACTAAGACAAGGCTGCAGGAATATCGGTTCCCGTTTCGACCTATTTTTTGCGCCTAAAAAACTTGGCACTTTGGGGTGCCATTCTTATGCCTCACCTCTTTATTTATGTAGTCTCTAGCAACACGATATTTTTTGTTGCACCTGACGCAGCACCCTTTCCTTTTCGGACGGACCCATGCACTTGTCAGTTCCGTAGTACATAGTAGGTGTGATCAGCATTTCGAACATCTCGCGACCTTTAGTTGCCTTCTAAATCTACAACGGACAAGGTTGACTCGAATTACCCCATCTGGCATTAATTGGTCGGCGTCATATGGCTGATTATTATGTTCTAAATTTATGCACTTTTTTCTCTCAGCAGCCCAGTTTAATTCTTAGCCCGTTTAAGTTCGTTTTTGGTGTACTTGACATCCATTTTCCTGATATGGAGTATCTCCACTGCTGCTTCCTTACCAATTTGCCTGGCTTTAAAGCATGTCGATTGCCTGTTGGTCACTGTCAAGCACCAGAAAGAGTTTTTCGTTCTTGGTGCTTTGCATGCTTGTTATTGTCTTGCAGGCCTGTTTATTACTTATGACTGATTTTAATTTTATGCCCTTTTATAGGCCCATCTGTTTACGATCAGCCCCAGCGTTATTCGCATCATCTTTCTTTCTTTGCGCCGCCGTTGTGAAGTTCGTTTGAGGCTCATGTAATATAACTTTTACGATTTTCTAATCCATGTGTCACTGGACTGCTACTGGGCACTGCTACCTTATTTTTTTTTTTGGTTTTCTTTCTCAACCTACTTAGTCATTTGTAGTTGTCTTCTGGGGAACCATCGTAGGTGATCTTTACGACTTTTTTGGTAAATAGGTTTACGGTTCCTTTGATGTAATTTGATCTACTGTATGTGACATGCTTTTAAAAACTCAGGTTATTTCTCCCTCCTATAAAGTTTTTAAATAATTATCTGCATTTCTGTGTATTTTCGCTCTACGAAGTCTACGTTGGCCATCTGATCTTTGGTGTTGTGGAGGTTGCTAACTGTATTTCGTGTATGTTTATAGATGTCTTTTGGCCATGAGCAGAGTTTAACCTTTATGAACTTTGTAACGTCTTTATCTTCCACTTCTATCCCCTCCTTCAGACTTCCATTATTTTCGCAGCCTTTCAAGTTGCCCGTATGTTTTACCAGTGATGTGTTCTTTTTTTAATTGTGTAAATGTTATTCAGGTTTTTATTGACCAAATCGTACTCTTATCTTTTTTTTGTCGACGATTATCTGTCTTCTTGATGAGGAGTTGTGTTCCTCAGTTCTGTGAATTTTTTGTCCTTTTTGTGATTTAGAGCTTCATTTGATGCATTTTTCAAAAAAAAAGCCGTCACAGAGCCGCTCTGTACCTTGCCACCCTGGCTTGATTTATTGGTCATTTCGTGTCCTAACTCGTCTTTTGTGCTTTTGTTGCTACTTTTTTATTCACGATACCTACCAGATATATGTCCGGGCGATCCTGCAGTTCTGTTCCGAGTTTGGATGATTCCTCACGTGGGTTGTTAAATTTGGGCAGAAAAAACTAATCCAACAAAGCAGTGCCCCCTTACTCTGTTGGGTATTCCTTTGGATCTCGCCTCTGGCTACTCCGCGCGCCCTTGTTATGGCTCCGAGAGGCTGCATGCGACCCTCGGCGGGTCAATAATCTCTCACGGCTCTTTTCTCAGCCTTACTTTTGTTTGATTTTCTGTAGGGATTTTTTTTCCTTATCCGACGGGAATCCTAGAACTCGCCTTTCACTCAATCTGGGTTGGGCTTGTCGATGTGTTCGGATATATCATGGGCTTGTTGTCCTTCTACTGGCATTTATCGGTATCGCTTAGTCGACATAATGATTCCACCAGTGTCCTACAGACCTTGGCTGTGTCCCAAGAGTCGTTTTGTGGTGCTTCTTCTCCTGGGAGCGGTGTCTCCACGTACATCGTCATGTTCGCAGGGGCACCTCGCCCGAAATCCCTTCAACCGCGACAAGGTCTTTAACTAGATGCTCATACATTTTGCCTGTTGTTTTTTATGCAAAGTCGTCTAAAAGATCGGTTTACTTGTTGTGTAGGTAAGCAAAAGTTTGGGGACATATAGAGGTCTAAACAAATTGGAAAACTTAAAAATAAACATTTAGAGTTTAAACAAGAATAGGATAGCGACTTAGATTTACTATTTAGTTACTTTGTATAGCTATACGTTAAGTTTCTAAAATTATAAGAAACAATAATCCTTTTTAGAGGAGTAAAAAATCAAACTTGTAAAACTGAGATTATGTTATACAAATTTGGTAGCTTTAATTTCTTTTATTTTTGATTATCCATATTGCAAGTGGTAGCTCATTTCCAGTCAAGTCATTTAATTCTTTGAAAGATGCTTGCTGTACGATTGTCGCGTACAAACTTTGCTAATTGTTATTACAAGTTTCAAATGGCTATGCTTGCAATAATCTAATTATGTTAAAAAAAAGAAGAAAGTTAATAAATTGTTTTAATTTTAGATTTATACAACCATCAACAGAAAACAAGGCTTTAATTTAGGACATATTTGTTAAAACTTTTTTTCAGATTATAATCTGATTTATAATTAGACTATTAATACCCGCATGAATCTGATAAATCATATATCGTGCTATTCTCATTGAACAAGATTTATTGGTTATCGTGGGAGGTTAATCTTTCAAAAACAAAATACACAAATTTTTCTCAACAATTACCTTGTTAGTTACATCCTGACGGATATGTCTGTTAGCTGATTGTTCATCCTCGAAAAGTGATTTCAAAACAAAAGGTACATTTGTACGAGGTACAAGGTCAACAGTGGATTTTGATAGCCATTACCGTGAGAGAATGGCTATTTATCGACACTTTTTTATTGTTTGAAAGAAGATCCTATTATTTAAAACTATTGATTCGAAAGTAATTATTAAGAATGAATTGTACGATCTCTTACATCACCTTATTTATAGCCAAAGACGGAACTAAAATTACACTTATCAATATGAGGGCTGTAGAATTATTTTCTGTTAGGTAATTTGAGTGTTGTATTATTTAGTAAAGGTTTTAAGTTTTGAATATAAAATTATTTTTTTAAATTAAAATTTTTAAGAAAATCAAATTACTAACTAATTAAGCAGAAAAAGAAGAAGCCAAAAAATAGTAAATACAATAAACCAAGAAAGGTTATTTGGTTGAGGAAGGTAAAAAATCACAGTGACGATGAAATCGTTAAAAAGCTTATTAAAATTGTGTAAATCATAAATTATTTAATCTAATTACTGTAATTATTGCTTCTTTATTTCTTACTCTGCATCGATGGGCTTTAGAGTTTAAATGAGGTCGTACAAGCATCGAAAATGGACCCGGTAGTGGACGTCCAAAAAGTGCAACAACACCAAAATTATAATGTTGTTTGTAAAGATCCAATTTTAAATAAGCTTATATAGCTATCTCAGATAAACGACTACTCCATATTTTACACGTAGAATTACATATAAATAAGCTGTTCGAAAAGTAATTGCCGCATTCGTTAACAGTCCAACAAGAATTGAATTGAAAACTGAAACAAGAACGTTTACAGTGGAGTGAAGCTAGTTCTTCAGGTCCAATACAGGTGAAGTCAGAACAATCGGCAAAAAAGGTTATGGCATCAGTTTTTGTAATGAAAAACGAGTTTTTTGATTGATTATCTTGAAAAAGTTAACACAATTAACCCTTTTGGACCAGTTGGATGAAATATTCGTAAAAAAAGACGATTACGTTCTTTTTTAATTTCGTTCATTGTAAAATGACTCTACAGAGTGATTCAAACTTAAGGCAAAACAACAACATTTTGTTTTTCCTCGTATAAAATGGTATAAGTGGATTTTTCTTTTACTTAAAGAGTAGGTTATAGAGGCAAGTTATTAAGCTACAAATTGTTGAAAAAATCATTAAAATCAGTAAAAACAAAAATTAATTATCAAACTTTTAATTTGGTTAAAATTACAAAGTGCCCGTGTTTCGTGCCAGTGAGTGTATATATATATATATAAAATTATAATTGGTTAATCATACATTCTTTAAGCATTATAAAATATGCTAATAGTAATTAAAAACTACAAATTAAATAAAAATTGTTTAATCCTAATTAAACATATTTATGAAAATTCGTGATTAGGTACCATTACAATATATTAAAATATATTCACATTTTATTAACGTTATACGAATAATATTGGCTTTACTGAAATGCATTCTATACAAGGAAATTATTGTGTGCAGCAATATGCAAAGTAGCAATTCTTATCAAGATTAAGATCTCAAACTTTGTTACACAGTAAAGAAAACAAGGTGTCACTATTAACAATACAGAATGTAAATATTTTCTCAAAATGTTATTTATTATAATTTAATAAAATGCTTTAAAATATACAACCAGATAACTTCTTCTACTGCTAAAATTTATTAAAAAAAAATATATAATTTAATATTACCTAATGATAAATTGAGATAAACCTTAATCTTTAACAGCGACATAGTCATTAAGTTAAAATGATTGGGAATAAATAAAACAAGTAATAAATTTTCTAATCCTAAGAAGAAATCATAACGATGATCTAAAATTATAGATCACAACACCAGTCCTAAATTTGAATGGAACGATAAGAGTTTATAAAACCGAAATAAAATGATATATATTCTTGTTAGGTAAAAAATTATATAGAATAAATATATTTGTTTTTGCATTTTATGCAAGTCATAGCTTGTAAAATTATTCTAACGTGATTTCATTTCTTAGAACCAAAACAATTGTCACTTTCTGTCTCTATTTATTTATTATTACTTGTTCGCGATGAAAATGTTATATCCCGTAGGTAGAGGCAATTCTCTTATATAAATAATTTTATAGAATAAATTCTGAAAATTTTTTGTTTCCCGTCCAAACCTTTTATATACGTATAGAATGAATGCTATTTAGTAAACAGACTTAATAACATAAAAAACTTTGCTTATTTTCAAGCAAGACTACAAGTAAATTAAATATAGTACTTGGATGACCGAATATTGCTCATGAAACATCTAAGGCCTCTTGTCCACTGGATCCGGAAAGCTGCGAACTGCGAAGGTTTAAATTCGGACGAATGCCGTTATAAAGAAATCGTGCGAATGCCGATCGTCTTTTGCCTCAGTATTCGTCCAAACTCATGATGTTAATAATGGCTCTACGGAACGGTCTTTCTCATTCTGATGAAGATTCACGTTGATCCCACAGATATTTGAGCAAAATTAACTGTTAACATCCCATTGTGTCAATCTCGCGTGATTCGACTTTCGCACTATTTCGCAATTAGATCTCAACAGGCTGGGCTGGCTCCGGCATCGTCCGAATTTGGATGAAAACGTACAGGCACAGTGAATGCGCTCCTGTCAGAGCCACGTATTTGGATCTTTTGACCGAATTCGGAAGAATTGATTTTGCATTTTTCCGGGTCCAGTGGACGGGAGGCCTAAATCATAAGAATTTCTGCTCGTTTAATGTAAGTTAAGTTTTGCATCATTTAAATCATAAGACTTTCTGCTCGTTTAATGTTAGTTAAAGTTTGCAATTATCCTTCTTTAGCAGCACGTGTCGGACTAGCGAAAACGTTATTATTTTCATGAAGGCTTTCTTTAAAATGAATATTGACTGCGCTAAGTTTGATAGATGTGACTTGTTTGTGTTTAATGATGATTTTCTTACGTGTTGCGGCTTCGTGAAATTATATTATTTATAAAGGTTTTTTGTATATAAGTAAACAATTGAATTTCTTGATCTAACCTTTAACGCCATCTACTGAAATAGCTTTGATTCTGCTGTGCAGATTTAAAAAATAATAGTAATAAATATTACAACTCGTTAATAGTCAAGGAGAGCCATATTTGTTTGGTTTTGATATAAATTTATTGCCTGGAAATCTCCTGAATAATAATAAATTTTATGATAATCGTTGGAGCTATTTTCGAGATTTTGCTTGTTAAAATATGTTAGGTAATATGTAGTAGTATTACCACCCGCCAATAATCAGGAAGAATCATAGTTTCTTGGATGACACAATCCTCGTCTAGGATTTCGCAAATTGGCTAACATATTTGAAAATTAAAGAAATGTAAGAGTATGTCCAGAACCCGTTCGTAAAAAGACAAGACTTTATATCAATTAAACCAAAAAAAATCCTAATAATGACACCTTTACAAAAGAAACGAAGAATAAAATTTTCTCAACGTTTTCAAAAAGATAATTAGAATAATGTCTTTATATTGGATAAAAGTTGTTTTTAATTTGGTTCAAATCACTTAAAAATGCTATCGAAACAACCTTTTTACTGGTCAAATTTTCAAATTTTCCACCAAAATAATGATTTGGGAAACAATATCTCAACGTGGTGCTACACCTCTCTATATAGTTAATAGCACCATTAATAGTGAAAAGTATTTTAACTTTTTAAATGATTTTCTTCTTGAAACGGGTCATACTTTATATCCAGAGGAGTGGCGTTGGACAATGCAAAATGTTATACTTTGGCCTACAACCAAGCCTGGATGCCGGAACACCAAGTGACAATAATTCCATGGCCAGCAGCTTCACCAGATCTTAGTTCAATTGAAACATATGAGGGATTTATAAATATTAAAGTTGAACGAGCAGCCTTACGAAATAAAGATAAATTGTTTTACAGTCCTGGGCTACCATAACCAAAATTATGGCGCTGACCTAGTTTCAGGTGTACCTACCTCGTCGTTTAGATAAGTGTTTGCATTTAAATGAGATATAAGATAATAAATAAGATATATTATTTCTTATAATTTTTGAATAAAAGTATTTAAAATATATATTAAATCATTACAATTGAGATTTGTTTTTCCGGATACTTTCTAGACGGGCTACAGTTTTCCTTAAGAAATGTTAGGAAGCCTAAAAAATTTTTCTTTTCTAGCAAGAATGTATTGAATATATACCTACTATATCAAAGTTGTATTTATTTTGCAATTTAAAAATATATAAGATAATTTCTGATTAATATAATATGCGCAGAAGCAATCCTGTATAAACGTGCTTTTATCGGTGTTAAACTGCTACACTTGACTCAGCCGACAACAACATTAGATTACTGTAATTTAAATTGATGTACTATTCGTAATTTTATAATATAAAATCCAGAGTATCTAATTTCTGATTCATGTAAGAACATAATTTTAAAGTTAACTATATTGTTATCGGTTTGTTTTGTTTTGTGAAATTTTCTTACGTAGATAATGTATATAAATTTTGTGTTATGATTTCTTTTAGACACGCTGTGTTGAGTTAATGAAAGGTGATTTTTATTGAAACATTCTTATGCATTTGAAATAATACAAGGAAGAGATTAAAAAAGTCATCAATAAATATGTCAGCAGTCGTTACAGAATGTCAATTAGATATGCTTATCAAATGAGATACCTACACAATGGTTTGATTTTGGGAATCTGGTACAAAAGTCTCATTATGTGAGAACATTCTATCCATAAGTCATTAAGAAAATTACTTCCGTAACATGTTATGTATTTTAAGTACATATTGATGTTACTTAAAACATGAAAAATAAGAATATAGATAATGAAGATACGTGTACAAAGTAATCTATACTTATAATAAATCTGTAGAGAAGTCAATTCTGTACATGAAATATATTTCCAAAATAACTATCAGGGAGTGATTAGGGATCGATACTGATGCCAAAAATAAAATCAGTAAAATTTTTGTCTGTCTGTATAACCGTTATAGAAACAAAAATTGCTCGACAGATTTTAACGTAACTTGTTACAATTATTTTCCATACTCCTGAGCTGGTTGTAGGATACTTTACAGCACACTACAATGAATAGAAGCAGAGCAGTGAAGGGAAATGTTGGAAAAACCACTTTTACGGTGTGGGGGGGGGGGAAGAAATTTTTATACAACAATCTATACATCACGCGAACGACGTCGCGGGTACATCGATACAGAACCCAAAAATGTGGTTATTTATTTTTGAAGGTCTGTCTGTCTATCAATATGTTTGTGCGCGCATTGCATGAAAACTACTGATCCGATTTGAATGCAGTTTTCACATATGTATTTGTCTTTTTTTAACTCAACATCTGGTGTATAAAAATTTCTTCCCCACCTCTTTTACGGTGTAAGGGGGAAAAATTTGTATACAACAATCTATACATCACGCGAACGACGTCGCAGGTACATCGATATAGAACCCAAAATTGTGGTTATTTTGTTTTGTAGGTCTGTCTGCCTATCTATATGTTTGTGCGCGCATCACATGAAAACTACTGATTCGATTCGAATGCGGTTTTCACAGATGTATTTGTCTTTTTTTATACAACAATTAACACGCCACGCGAACGACGTCGCGGATACACCTAGTAACAAATATTAGAAAACGTAAAAATTATATTTTAAAGTAATAATAATTTTAAATACTTTTCCCTATAATAAGCAATCAACTTTTTGTTTTTAAAACTGCTGAAACGATTATAATACCTTCTACAGTTATTTTTTTATAATTGGCCAAAAGAGTTCGATGTTTTAATTGTCGATTTGACAAAATTTCTCTCTCATTAACGTCATGCTGTGTGTGCATAAGGAGAAAGTGAGTTAGTGTCACATGTGACATGAGCTGAATCTAACGACCAAAAAGGCGAAATAATTACTAAGTATTCATAGCTTAGTTGTTAGAGCGTTGCCACGTAGAGGTAAAAGATGCGAGTTGCAGTCTTGCTGGATGCGACATTTTTTACAATTTCTCTTTAATGTCATTTTTTCTTGATCTAATTTTTTTTATAAAATTAAGTATTCACGAGTTTTTTGATTTACGGATCCCGAAGCATATCTAGATTACAGACTCTTTTAAGTTTTCTTTTATAGTGCAATTCATTTTGCGCAATCTAGGTTTCACAATCGCCTATAAAGAGATCCGGTATCTATCTATATATATAAAACTCAAAGGTGACTGACTGACTGACTGATTGACTGACTGACTGATTGACTGACTGACTGATTGACTGACTGACTGATATAGTGATCTATCAACGCAGAGCCCAAACAGCTGGACGGATGGGGCTAAAATTTAGCATGCAGGTAGATGTTATAACGTAGGCATCCGCTAAGAAAGGATTTTGATTAATTCTACCCCCAACGGGATAAAATAGGGGATGAAAGTTTGTATGATCTATCAACGCACAGCTTAAACCGCTAGACGGATGGGGCTGAAATTTAGCATGCAGGTAAATGTTATAACGTAGGTATCCGCTAAGAAAGGATTTTGATTAATTCCACCCCCAACGGAATAAAATAGGGGATGAAAGTTTGTATGATCTATCATCGCACAGCTCAAACCGCTGGACGGATGGGGCTCAAATTTGGCATGGACGTAGATGTTATGACGTAGGCATCCGCTAAGAAAGGATTTTGATTAATTCCACCCACAAGGACATAAAATAAGGGATGAAAGTTTGTATATAACTTTGTCAATTTTAAACCGTTCGGGCTGAAACTTTGCATCCATATAGTTACTATGACAAAGGCATCCCCTAAGAAAGATTTTGATTAATTCTACCCCTAAGGGGATAAAATAGGGGATGAAAGTTTTTATGAAACTCTGTCAGTTTTAAATCGATCGGGCTAAGATTTTTCATGCGTAGAGCTACTATAACGTAGGCATCCCTTGAAAAAAGATTTTGATAAATTCCACCCCTAAGGGGATAAAATGGGGGATGAAAGTTTGTATGAAACTTTGTCAATTTTAAACCGATCAGGCTGAGATTTTCCATGCATATAGCAACTATGACGTAGGCATCCCTTAAGAAAGAATTTTGATAATTTCTACCCCTAAGGGGATAAACAAGGGAATGAAACTTTGTCAATTTTTAACCGATTGGGCTGAGATTTTGCATGAATGTAGCTACTATGACGTAAGCATCTCTTAAGAAAGGATTTTGATAAATTCCACCCACAAGGGGATAAAATAGGGGATGAAAGTTGGTATGAAACTGTGTCAGTTTTAAAACGATCGGGCTGAGATTTTGCATGCATATAGCTACTATGACATAGGCATCCCCTAAGAAAGGATTTTGATAAAATCCACCCCTAAGGGATAAAATAGGGATGAAAGTTTGTATGAAACTTTGTCAATTTCATACCGATCGGGCTGAGATTTTGCATGCATATAGCATGCAAGTTTTTAAAGTTTTAAAATAATAATAGTCTAATACCACTCGCGCTTTACTGAGCGGGGTGTATGGAGCGGTGAGACGGTAGCACGCTGCTGCTGGCCGACATGGCACTGTCGATAGACGCGTATAGTCTTGAAAATTCAAGAATAAATTTGTTTTATTACGTGGTGTACTAAGAAATTACTTTTTTAAATTCCATCCCTAAGGATTTAAAATAGGGGTTGCAAATTTGTATGAAACTCGGTGGCAAAAATCTAAAGTCCACGCGGATGAAGTCGCGGGCGGCTGCTAGTCTTTATATAAAAAGCAGTCGCAAAACATCTTCTTCAGAGGATGTTTAAATATTTGATCAATATAAACTGGCGTAAGTTTTTCATTGGCACTGTTTCTGACGAAACGAGAACGTTGTTCTTGTACCAAAAAGTGGCTTTCATCTGAGAACAACACTTTTCACCAATTTTTAGCAGTCCAACTCTTATAATTTTTCGCCCAATCATATCGTTTTGTATCTTTTTAGCAGTCAACAGCTTTTCTTCTATCTTCCAAAAGTCGTCTGCACACCAAAGAGTGAATAATAACTCCAGCGCATGCAAAATCTTTTTAAGGATCTTGTTTTTCGAGGGTTTAATTTACTCTCACTTTCTAAAAATGCTTCTTCCCATGCAGTTGTATTCCTTTTCCTATTCTGTTTATCACAGTCGTCCCAGTTTTCCTTTTCCGGTTTAAAATCTTGTTAACAGCTTCCAAGCTAAAATAACATTACTTTGAGTCATAGATGTAACAAAGTAACAATTTTAGCACGCAGTTTTGGAGAGATATCTCCATAAATCAGAATAAAATAAAGTCCTGATTCAATGACTTCTTAGACACACTACAATTCGAAATAAACACGAAATGCCTCTCTCTAATTTGTTTATATCTCATTGTTGACTAAGAATCAGAAAGAATCTAAGAATCAGCAACGAAATGGCCATTGAATTAAACTGGATGCCAACTGCAAAAATGTTAACAATTATGTCGTATAGCTAGGTTTCATTTTATTAGTGTTCTTAGGCAATAAGAAACTGCTACAATTACCTAAAAATTATTTTTTCTGACTGTTAATAGCAAAAAACTACGTAAGATCAAAACAAGTTGTTTGTTGAAACGATAAACCCATCTGATTTAGATTTCATTTTAACCATGATTTCAGTCAATTGACGAGTACTAATATTATTATTTTTTTTTATTGACACAAAACTTTAGTAAATTGCTTCTAAGGTTCGATCAAGAAATTTAATTGTGGACTCATATTCTTAATAATGTATCTTTTATTAAACAATCCTAAATAGCTTAAAAAATGCTTATAAACAACCAAATTTTATGTGGTCGTAAGACGACCTTGAACAAAATTCAAAACAAACACAGAACAGGAAAGGTTTCTGCTAGTTCTACATTTGCTGTTAAAGTAAGTTGCTTTTGAAATTTGACTAACATTATACTAGCAGAAAGTTCTTATAATTTACATTTTTCACGAGCAAAAGCTAGGTCATCTAGGTACTGTTAGTAATGTTTAATATAAAAAATAATTATATTTATACTAAATGTGTGCAGCTTAATTTATAACTTTAAAAGAAGTATTAACTTTAAAATTGTAAATATGATTTTTAAAGTGTAGAATAAACAATTCTTCTATATTTATGAATATACCTACCTATATAGTCACTCTAGCTAAAATATCCCTATGGGCTATCAGTTGATTTAATAAAACCTTTCATACTTTATCTTAATATAATTGTGAAGCATGATTGTAAATGAATACCAATCAATCCAATTATGATTGTGTAAATTCACCTATGGCCATCTTAATCAAATTTTTATCGATAAGTATGACTTCATTTTCTCAACAGCGTTTTTATAAAAGGTGTGTGACCTAAATTGCATATAAAAAATTGTAGTGTATGAAAGAGATAAGTAAGAGGTCTGAAATCAATACTGTTCACTTAAAGAAATCTGATGCAATGAAAAAATTTTAAAATGAAGAAGTAATGCATCTTATATTGAAAGGCCTAACTCAGTTTGTCCCAGTTTAAATAAATTCAATGCAAAATTACTTATAACGATTAAATATTAACTAACCGGACATATTCGTATCATTATAATTAAAAAAAATATATAAAGCGGACAATTTTATACTCATAAAACAGAGGACTGATTATAAATGGGTATTTTCAAATGAGACATGAACCCTTTATTTAACGCTTATGTAAGTTATAGGCCTATAAAATGCATGATACGGTTGATAAATTTGTCGGTAATTATAATAGATTGTTAGTTGCGAAATGTCACCTTTTTTTTATATTAATTTTATTTTCCCTGTAGTCATTGACGTCTTGGAAAATAATGAAAGGATATAAAGTGTACACCAAACTACCTGAAAGATTAAACCGACACGTAATGTGTAGGTACACCATGCAAAAATACTAACAAAAAAAAAGGAATGGTATACAGTGTGCACCAAATTATCTCTATCCCACTATAATAAGTTAACTGTAGATACACATACAGAACAAGTGGAAATGAAAACTATTTATTAGTATAACTAGCTGTACCCGCGACGTAGTTCGCGTGGTGTGTTGATTTTTATATAAAAATTTCTCCCCCGAATTCGTTAAAGGGGTGGGGGAGAAATTTTTATATACCACATGTTAAGTTGAAAGAAGACAAATACATCTGTGAAAACCGCATTCGAATCGGATCAGTAGTTTTAATGTGATGCGCGCACAAACATACAGACAGACAGACAACAGACAAAAAAATCTAACCACATTTTTGGGTTCTATATCGATGTAGTAACACACCCCGCTAATTATTTTTTAAATATCTTTAATGTACAGAATTTTCATTTCATTTATTATAAGTATAGATTATTTTTTATGCCCTCGCATGGCCCCTTCTGGGTGAAATTTTCTAAAATCCGTTTACAATTGACCTTAAAATTATAAAAATAACTATTGTGCAAAGTTTCAAACCTGTATGACTTATAGATTTTAAATTTAAATTTTTATTTTTCACGCCCCCGCAACACCACTGTGGGTGAAATTTCGTAAAATCAGTTCACAATTGACCTCAAACTTATAAAAATAGATATTTTGCAAAGTTTTAAATCTGTAGGATTTATAGATTTTAATTTTTTTCCACGCCCCCGCAACCCCCATGTGCGTGAAATTTCGTAAAATCCGTTCACAATTGACCTCAAAATTATAAAAATAACTATTTTGCAAAGTGTCAAACCTGTAGGACTTATAGATTTTAAATTTTACTTTATTTTTTTCACGCCCCCGCATCTTCCCTTGTGGTTGGAATTTCGTAAAATCCATTCACAATTGACCTCAAAATTATAAAAATAACTATTTTGCAAAGTTTCAAACCTGTAGGACTGATAGATTTTAATTTTTATTTGTTTTTATTTTTCACGCCCCCGCAACCCCCCCGTGGGTGAAATTTTCTAAAATCCGTTCTTAGTTGACCTCTAAATTATAAAACTAAGATGATTTCTGTATAGCTTTAACCATTAAGGTAGCACACGCGACGGAAGCTTAAAAAATGGAGTAACTTCCCCCGTTTTACCAACATTTCCCTTCACTGCTCTGCTCCTATTGATTGTAGCGTGATGAAAAGTATACTATAACCAGCACAGGAGTATGAAATAGTTATTTACGTAACGAGTTATGAAAAGTCCAATTTTGTTTAACGAGTGTGATGTTGCAGCAAGAGCGTAGCGAGTGCTGCAAATGAACACGAGTTAAACAAAATGGCGTTTTATAACGAGTTCCGTACAAGATTTTTTATAATTTTGACGAAATTCCATAATTAAAGAAAATCATAATTATCTAATAATAATTAAAAACAATACATCTAGTTCTCGTGTTTATTTTGCATTGACACCTTTCTAATGACAATTCTATTTAATACAGATATAATTAAAAGGTAAGTTTCTGATTTACCTAAATATTAAGTATACCTACTTATTTAATTTTTTGTTTAAAAATGTCTGCTTTTAAATGTTTCTTTAATAAAGTTAGTATAAAATATTTCTTAGTTGTTTACTTATATTTGCTTTATATTTTTCGTAACTTGTTTTGAAATGAACTTTTCAAAACTAGTTACGTAAAGTTTTACTTTTCAAAACTAGTTATGAAAAGTAATGACTTTCAAAACTGACAGCAGTTTTGAAAAATGTCACTTTACTTGTCAAAATTATAAAAAATAATTGTACCAAATTTCGTTAAAATCCGTCGATTAGTTTTTGTTTCTATAGCGTTTATACAGACAGACAAAAATTTTACTGATTGCATTTTTGGAATCAGTATTGATCCCCAATCACCCTCTGATAGTTATTTTGAAAATATATTTCATGTACAGAATTGACCTCTCTACAGATTTATTATAAGTACTTATAGAATAGATATAGATATAGATTATTTCATAAACAGTCCTTAACGAAATACAGTGTAGAGCTAAGGTTAGAATATAATTAATTAGAGAGTGACATATGACACACGTTTAACAAAATGAAATCTCGTTATTTTCCAGGACTGTAGTTGCTTTGTTAATCTGCTATTGTTTGAACTTTTTGTTTAGAACGTTTATCTTTGATATGACATTGTTATGAGTTTTATTTATTTTTACACATCTGTCTATTTGAAATTATTTTTATAAAAACCTAAAAGGATTGATGTGCGGCGTAAAAAAGGCTTATAACGTGGTAAATAATTATTATCTTACTACCGGGTTACGAAATACTAGCTTAGGGCTAAAACTCGTAAAGCAACGTACTACCTGTACAGAGGCTAATGGTGAACCTTGTAGCAGTATTGGTTATGTTCAAACACCTGTCACTTTAATAAACAAGAACGTGACACGCCTTTAAAAATGAGCCCTCACAATAAAAATTTAAAAAATTTCAATATTTCGACCTGTTAGCAACTCTAACGTTATACTAATATATTTTTTTGGTCCTCCGTCCAGAAACAATACTATTAATTACTTCAAAATCGTCCGGAAAATGGCATTTTCCGGCCTAGGCCGGCAAAGTAGCTTTTAGATTATCTAAAGAGATGGCGCTATGAGTTTAAATCTTAAGTCACAAAAAATACATAATAAATATAACTTTTAATTAAATTTAATTAAAAACAACGTACAATATACTAAACTTACCTATAACTTTTTCTAAATGTAAGCAGGATTCTAATTTACATTTAATTTCTCTCACAACTTGTATTATAAAATTTGACATTTATGTCAATTTACAACTACTTATCATTCGATTATGGATATAGTTCATTGTCTCTGCTATTTTTATATAAAATTATTAGATAATGATTTTAATATTTTCAATATAACAATTTTCTCTGTGCTGCTTATTAGCCAGAGATAATAGAATTAATTAATTAATTTGTCTATGTTATTAGCACAGTATTTGTATGTATAAAAATTAATTACCAGCTGACATTTTGTCGGCTATCTTCTAGTCAGTGGTCTTAGTTCAGTTAGCACAAGCAGTCAAGTCTTGAACATAACAGAACTTTTGAAAATATTAAAAATTAGTCGAACCAAAAAATAGTGTGTGTTACACGTCCGGAAAATATTTTGCAAGTGCTCGTATTGTTTCTCCTCGGTGCTACGCACCTCGGCTACACAACTTTACTCGCTCTTGCAAAATGTCATTTTCCGTCCTTGTGTCACAAATAACTATTTATTTGCTCTTGAATTTTGTTTCAAAATAAGTGGCAAATACAGGCTCTTATTTTAAAGAAAAATCGTTTATTAGCTTTTCTACCTTTACCTCACTCTACTTAGTTAAAAAGGGCTCACTCTACTTAGTTGGAAAGGCAGCCTCTTACTCTTGTGTATCGAAAGTTCGATTTTTGATTGTGTTCAGAATTTATATGCCCTAAAAGTTTTTGCACAAAATTCATTGGCCTCAGTTTTAACAAAAGCGAAATAATATTAATTTGTCGTTAAAAATAAGAGTATTTATAATGTTTACTAGTAGTTTTCGCTTCAAGATGAAAAAATTAAAAACTTGAATAGGTATTTCGAAAATTTTGGAAAAGATTATTGAACGTCTATTGCGGCAACAGCTGGACACTTTCGAGGTATTTCCTGAAACACAGTCTGGATTTAGACCGGGCAGCTGCTCTATGTTTTTTAACAGATAATGTTTTTGCATCTCTTGATGCCCACTAGAATACTGCTCCCATCCTAATAGATTTTTCAGAAGCTTTTAACTCTTTCAATCATGAGTTGTTTCTAAGTATTTTTCGTTACATTAATCTAACATAGATTTCTTTGTCATTCTTTAATAATTATCTCCAGAATAGGTCGCAACGAGTCACGATATCTGGTGAGATATCCGACTTTATGACCTTGTCTGCTGGTGTGCCACAGGAATCGATTTTGGTCCCTTGATGTATTCCATATATACTTAAGATTTATATTCTAGTTGTAGTTTTGCAGGGATCATCTTTATGCCGATGATACGCAGTTGTATTTTCCATTTTTTACTAAGGAGGTGGTAGTGACAGTAAATTATCGTCTAAAGTTAACCGCAATTAATTATTGCTTAGAATTTAACCCTTCAAATTTCATTTGTGCTCCTTTTCTGCAGGAATTAAGACCGGGATTTTCTTCAGCAGAATTTGCGTTTGAAACTTGGCAATGATCTATTGGGTTTTTTTATCGGTGGCCTGGGATTTGGGTCTAATGGTGAATCTTTGCTTTAGAGAGCATATTTCTATTTCTGTTAAAAAATGCAAATGCAAATTTATGCCTTTCGTAGTGTTTACCAATTGATGTACGAAAGACAATATTTGACTCTTTTTTCCTGAGTCATTTTATTTCTGTGATGTTGTTAATGGCCCTTGGCTTGATTGCTTTTTACTGGAGGTTCGGCGTAAGATTCATATGTTGAGTTTCTACCAGTTAGATGTGCTGAAATATTTTGAATATTCCAGAATAAAACATTTCACGCATAACCATTTATAGAACAAAGGTAAAGTGGAAACAGGTAATAACATGTCTATATCTCCTTACAAGTGGAAGACCTCATGCATTATCTGCACTAAAGTCAGAGAGATTGGTGAGAAGAACAAAAAACCAGGTTAAAATGTCAACGACTACTCTGTCACGGTAATACAGATCTTCTTAAAGTTGGAATTAAGAAGGAATGGTCTTAAATATCGAAATAGACGAAAATGCTCCGAATATCCTCAAACGCAAATCCTTCGTATATCAAGATGCTTTCGTCAACACTGTCAATGCAAAATTATATTTTACTTGATTAATATTAGTATGTAACTTTGAGTAATAATAAAAAAAAAATAAAAATTATTGACTTTATACGGACAACGTTAATGAATACCCAAAACTGGCTTCGACAACACCACATACCTACCTCATGTTCACAAAAAGGATAATTTTTAAACTTGTAGAATGCTCGCTCTGTGTATGATTTTTGGTAATTACCGTCTAAAATGGTTTATCCAGGAGGCTAAAGAGCTTAAGATAGAAAACAATCCAGACAACAAATTTACAAAATACTTGTTCTAAATTCAAGGCAAAAACTGTTTTGAAAAATCTTAGAGATACTAGCTGATTATTGTCATAGATTATTCCAAAATTATAAAAGCTCTCAGCAGCATATCTTCCAAAAAGCAAAAAGATCGTAAGAAATAAAGAAACACATTTTGCAGAGTATTCTCGAAATCGCTCTATTTGTCAGTTATTGGAACGATATTTTGAAGCAGTTTAACTCATTATACAAGATTTAGTAGGATTTGAAAATACTCTGCGTACATTAGAATCATTTAAATGATTTATTAAATTAAAAAAAAAAACGATTTTTATAAATTCGAAGATGCAACTGAACAAATCAAAAACTGGCTACTACGTCTATTCAAGCACCAGAAAAAGAATTGTGAAGTGAATCTGCTCTATAATATTAAAGAAAATCTTATATTTAAAGAGAAACTTTAAAGTATCCTGTTTTATTCCAGTATGCATATTATATACAAAACTGTTTATTAGGTTTCTTTACCTAGACTAGATAGACGCTGCAAATTTGTCTACTGCAGCAGAAAAATTGGTAGTTATTTACAAAGACCATATAACCAAAACATGGCAATAAATAAATTTAATTTGTATCTTTATGAGACTTGTACAATAAATACAATTTGAAGGGCTGTTGTACTAACGCATTTTTAAAAATCAAAAGCTACCTTTCCGAGATAAACTTTAAGAATTTGACAAAAAAAGGTGTTTTCATAAAATAATTTAGAGCCTCCGCTTCTGCTTGACTGGTGGGCCTCTAGACTTTCAAGTCCAGCTCTAAATTCAACAAGTCTGTGTAAGACAAAACACTAAATTTGCCAATCTTTACACTTATAGAACGTTGCAAGTGTCGTTTGTGGTTTTTTGTTTTATTGCAATACTTAAATGTACTTGATTTCAACCACTTTTTATTTATTGTTATTGATTTCTCATCACAGCGGCATAGATATAGCTAGGCGCTTACAAAATAGACACATTTTTTGTAGGTTAGATGCCATGTCATAAGATCATTAATCACAGATAGGGTTCATACCAGTGGACCGTGAGGTTCTTCAACTATAATGTTATGTCAAAACCGTCTTCACTTTCTTTCAGTATTAATGATGTAACAATAAGGTGATCTCTTCTGTTACAGAATGTCTCTAAAGTTGTAATTCTGTAAAAAATAGGTAAAAAGTAAAGTTTATTTACTATAAAAATAGGATAATTCATACGTAGAATAGAGATTTTCAATAGGATGGAAGGTGATCTGCATACCACTTTAATAATACTGTAATTGATAAAAAAAAGCAACAAACGTAGCCATTTTTAGTTTTTTGTCTATTCAATGTTTTGATTACTTTTTTGTCTTTTTGAAATTTGGAAAATTAAAAAAGAAAAACGGTAAGAAAAAATTATATTTGGCAGGTCTTGAATTGTTTAGTCACATAATTATGATCTTAGCGGTTTGTCAACGTTTTTGGTCATATGTTAATTTAACTCATTTCGTTTATGGCGCTTACTTATATGTAAATACACAAGAGGGTACCCAAAAAAAGCGGGAATCGAGCTGTTGTTGGGAGCTAGAGTTTCCGTTTTAGAGTCTTCTTCTAGCTCTCAAGACTGCTGGCGTCGTTATATTAGCAGTAGTTTTTCTGAAAAAAAATAAAAATAAAATTATTTTTTTAAAATCTTTTGCTGTACTGGCAGCACTAATTGAGCACTAAATAGTGACGTCTTTTAATTCCATTAGTTTCCGTTTTAGAGTCTTCGTCTAGTTCTCAAGACTGCTGGCGTCGTTATATTAGCAGTAGTTGCTTTGAAAAAAAATTTTTTTTTAACACACACACACGCACAGCGGCGACATCGCGAGAAGAGTCAGGGTAGTTTCCTGTGACCTTATAACGTTGAGATCTGATGAAAACTCGATATTTGCAATGCAGAATAATAACCATAACTTTTCGATTTTTGAAGACTTCGATTTTCTTAGCGGGCAGTTGAAAAATGATTTTTTTTTAAATTCTGGGTTTACCGGTAGCATTAATTGAGCACTAATTATTAACTCTTTTCAATTTCACCAATACCGATTTTAAAGTCATCTTTCAGCTCTATGATTGCTCGTATCGTTATATCAGCAGTTATCTATACTTAAAAAACTGAATTTTTTTTTAAATCTGTTTGCTTGTACAGGCAGCACTAATTGAGCACTTAATTATTAGCTGATGTGCCTTTCGCTCCAACTGTATCATAGCGCGGTCACGAATGGTACACTGCTAGCTTAATGAAAAGTTAGCAGTGTTCTCATTTTTAGTCCCCCTATCACAGCACCAAATATTTGTTTCAGCACTAAATTAGCACTAATTGAGCACTTAATTATTAGCTGATGTGCCTCTCGCTCCAACTGTATCATAGCGCGGTCACGAATGGTACACTGCTAGCTTAATGAAAAGTTAGCAGTGTTCTCATTTTTAGTCCCCCTATCACAGCATTAAATATCTGTTATCAGCACTAAATTAGCACTAAATGAGCACTAAATTTTGAGATATAATACGAGTGATTCCGCCGACTTGACCTTTCTAGCTTTACAGACGTGTTTAGGACGGCCACCGACATCTAGAACTGACAAAAACGTCAACAAAATCAATGCCGGCGTTCGTGAAGACTGTCGCAGATGTCTGCTGGAACGTCATAGAGTTTATTTAGAGAATTTTATTTATAGATTTGCACATGAAAAGGGTTGCAGCCAAATTCTCTCGTCATCTCACAGACGAGCAAAAGGAGCATCGGCTTCAGTCTTGTTTAGAGCTTAAAAATCAGCTTGAAGAGGACCCAATTTTTTTTCCATGGTAATTACTGGTGATAAATCATGGTGCTATAAATACGATTGTGAATTAATTCAGTGAAAGACAGCTGATCCCCTCGTCCCAAAAAACTCTCCAAATGAAACTCAAAATCAAAACAATCCTTTTTTTTTTTTTTATTTCAGCGGGTTTACTTGCTGTTCATTCCAGCAGTTCAAACTGCCAACCACAAGTTCTATCTAAAGGTTTTGAAGAGATTAAGGAAGAGTATCCAGAAGAAAAGAGCGTATCTTTAGTGCACAGGCGAATGGTTCACTAAAACGTGTCGGCTCACATGATAGCAATAGTTCCTTTACCTTACTTACTAGATCTAGCACCAAGTGACTTCTTTTTGTTCTCCAGACCCAAAAATGGCATGAAAGGGAAGTATTTTGTCACCGTAAAGGAGGTAAAACATAAATCGCTAAAAGACCTAAAACACATCCTGATAATTGTATTTACGAAATGTTTTGAACAATGGAAACTTTGTTTGGTAAAGTGCATTGTCGTCAATTATAAATACTTTAAAAGTGATTAAAATTTAATGTTAAAGTATTGAAAAATCAAGAAATTACACCGAAATTCCTGTTTTTTTTGGGTACCTTCTCGTATGTTATCTTAATGAGGAAGAGATTGTTTGACAAATTAATAATCGATAAATTAAACTCCAGGCCCCTTTTTCGTCTTCTTTCTAAATGAATCTGAGAAAAATAAATAATTAGTTTTGGTGATACGAAGTTTACCAGGTCAACTTGTCATCGAATATATTTTAATCATCTTTAAGAGACGTACTGTATATACTGATTTGCACATCCAACCTTTCGCTTGCAGTCAGATTTCGGATGTTAAAATTTACGATTTTATTGGTTATTTATGGCAAGTGATGGAAATAAGTTAAAAAGTTAATTGGCTGTTACATTTTTGTGTGGAAAAGATCACGAGTGTGCTTAAAACGTTAAGGATGATATGATTTTGATTTATTCATATAGCTGACAGCTTAATTTAAAATTTTACAAAGTTGATATATTTTGGTGTAATTAGTTATTAATTGATATTTTTAGTATTTGTTATTTAAGCTCTGATTTAAAAATGTGTTTATTTCTATTATAATCTTATTGTATATATTTTGCTATACAAAACTAAAAACACCTCCAAACTACTTTTCGCAATTATATAATTTTAATTGAGATTTAATTACTTTAAATCTTTAAATGGTTGCGGTTAGTTGACTATAGATAACTGACATCTATCCTTAGGATATAATTATCCTTGTATATGTGTATTCTGTCATAAATAAGTGGGCTTTTGTTTAACAGGAATGTGGATGTACCTACATTGTTGGCTTTATAATTTTGTATATAAATCGAGGACATATGGGTAACGGGTATTATGTAATCATATAAAAATATAAACTGTATCATATGAGATGAGAACAGTTATTTTGATTGCAACAGTGAACATTTTTGCATATGCAAATGTTTGAATAAATCAATCTGATATAATATTTACATTTGGCATTTATTCTCTGGTTTAAATTGTACCAGTTTTTTTATACTAATTTTTATTTACAATGGTAGCTACTTTGTAGAAATAGTTTTAGAACAAAGTAATTTTCACATTAAAAGCATGCGGGGAGTGCCAACAAATGTAAAAATTTGCACTGGCGTACTTTTTTTAATTAAAAAAAATTTAGATGTTTCAGGAAATATTTTTTATCTATACTAATATTATAAAGAGGAAAGGTTTGATTTTTTGTTTGTTTGTTTGTTTGAAATGAATAGGCTCCGAAACTACTGGACCGATTTCAAAAATTCTTTCACCGTTGGCAAGCTACAATATTCCCGAGTGACATAGGCTATGTTTCATTAAAAAAAAAATAGGGATCCTTACTAAAAGGCCATTAATGTAACCAAAAATGACCTTAAAATCCTTACATCGCGTGCGCTGAGAATACTATTGATTATAGAGTAAAATAATATACTACGATTTTGAAGAATATATAAATATCTACAAAAAATACCGCGACAGCATATGTCTAATTGTTATAGTTACGTCACAATAACTAATTTTTAATTTTTTAAAAGTTTTTATCTTGGTATTATTCCTTATCAAAATAACTTATTTCATAATCATGACAGATATCACAAATTTAGCATGTGCAATGGGACGAGGCTACTTATAAAGGAATTAAAGGACAATTAAGTTGTAGCAACCAATATAACTGAACCACCAGCTGATCAACTAGCTCATACACTGAGGATACCGATGATCCCAACTGATCTACCAAATCCATTTAAACCGATTTAATTTCCTATTAAAACATCTTCTTTCGCTTTTACTAAGAATAAGTCTCAAGGTCAAACCTTCCAAATAGTAGGAATCGGTTTTCCTCATGGCCAACCGCCTAAGGCGGGTCAAAGCACCTGAAAATCAATTTATTTTGCTGCCAGAAAATAAAACAACATGTAATATTGTTTACAGGGACGCGTTGACCCAATAAATTTAATGGCTATGGTTATTTTTCTTTAATCCCCGTGCAAAGCCGGCGGGCTGCTAGTATTAAATAAAATGGATGTTTAATTGATAGATATGTCATATTTTTTTGCTATCAATAAAAACACTTTTACTAAGGTAGGTACCATGGAGACTAGACAAGGAGTACGAACTCCATGTATGCAAATAGGGTTACTAAAATAAGAGGGCGCTGGTGTTCCATTTGTACCAAAATGGCGACCAATGAGGACGTAGTTTGAAATAAAATAAATAATTTTTAATTATTTCATTATTAATTTATTTACACAATGAAAAAAATTCGAAAAGAGGTTGACCTTAAAGGCCATCCTTGCAACTTCCCGCTAGTTTTAACCGCAAAGCTATAGTAACGTGACGTATTTTGACGTTTTTGACTTTTTTTGAAATGTTTGAAAAGCCATAACTTTTTAACTTCTTATTCTATTTTGATGTTCAAGATGCCATTCGACGCAGTTTTTTGAGACCTAAAAACGTTACCGGGAGTGCAAAATCGGTTAGTCAAAAAATCTCTAAGTTATTGAAAAAAAAACACTTTTTTTGAAATTTTTCGACAACGATATCTCACGAACGAATTAACCGATTTTAATTTGCAAAACGGCACTCGACGTGGCTTTATAAGCTTGAGAGCTGATTAGGTTATGAAATTGATCGATGCAATAGCCAAAAAGATAAGCCCAAAAAACATCATTTTTACCAATTGTTTTTTTCGGTTATTTTGAAATTTCTCGAAATCTACCGGCTCGAATCGGTTTAAACTTACAGGGAATCTAAGTTAGATGGAACTCTTTGGAATGCTTTTTATTTCATTCCGATCGGTCAAGCCGTTCAAAAGTTATAAGAGGTTTACATACATCCACACACACACACACACATCCACACGTACATACAGACACCCTCGTAAAAATAGTCAGGGGAGGTTCCTAAGGCCTCAAAACGTTAAGATCCGATGAAAACTCGATTTTCGAAAAACGGGGTGAAACCAATAACTTCCCGATTTTAAAAAAAATTTTAATTTTTTTTAGCGGGAAGTTAAAAATAGTTCGATCTTTCAGATATTAATAATAAAAACCAATTTAATAATTCACGATTATTAATTTGTCTATATTCATACCGGTACAAAAGGAAAACTAGTGACGCTAGTGGTGAAAAAGTAAACCTAATATGTACGATACCGTGGACAGATTTTGGCAATTCCCCCGGTCGAGTACGTACTCCTTGTCTAGTCTCCATGGTAGGTACCTTGATATTTTTTTTCTTCTTAACGATTTAATCCAATTCACTGAACACTGAGGTTATAATAATAATTTTAAAATTTAAATATCTAGATTTTTATATGTAAATATGTAATAAATGCATAAGAGAGATAAATGCCTGAGTAATCATGTAGAAAACTATAATCAAAATCCAGTCTTACTACTTTGTCCAAATACTAGTTGATGAAAACATGTCCCACTGCAGCAATAAAAGTAATCTTAAATCTCACGCCACTACATATTCAAGCAGAAAGTGTAAGGAAAAAAAAACATTATATAGAAATTTAACTTTGTATGAAAATAAACCAAAATAACATAAAATGCTATACACACGGCTCCAAAACCTATGAATGAACAAGGAAAAACCTTGATCACTTCAATTTGATCAAACTTAGGAAATGTCCCAAGATGACATGCCAAAGAAATTTAACTTTGTGAGAAAATAAATCAAAATAACATAAAATACAGACGGCTCCAAAACCTATGAATGAACTAGGACAAAATAGGACTGTTCTCTTTTTATGGTTTCCACAACACATAGGAATGGAACGAAACAAAACAGCAGATAAGCTCTCAAAAATGAGCTGAAAACGTATATTTGGGACCAGAACTATCTTGTTAAATTAGCAATACTACACTCTTAAAAAAAGTAAAGAAAAAACTGGATAGAGAATCCAAGTACTGAAACGATCTAGAAGGACTAAGACAACCGAAGACGCTCCTAGAAAACTATAACCAGAAGAGATCTTTTAGCTTAGTAAAAACAACTTCTGTGAGGTTATAACGTTATTTTAACCAGGTACTGCCCGTCAAGATGGCACATAAAGAAACTAAGACTGGTAGTGCAGATTATGTGAGAAAGAGGACGAAACTTCAATTTACATACTCTCAGAATACAGTGTACATATTACGTAATACTAAGGCCAGATAGAATCACATGAAATAGAAGTGAAACATGTGCCCAACTTGAATTCCAACGATATCTCAAACTTTCTAAGAAATATAGGACTGGAAAAGTTACAATAAGTCTGAGAAAACAAGAATTATATAATCCAAAACCACTTGAATAGGCGTGGTCAACGCTCTTTTCGAATTTTCAAGAATTCTCTTCATGGGCGTACAGATGTGAGTCGGGAAGTTAAAAGCAACATTAAATAGATATTTTACTAGGTTTGTTCATTTAATGACGTTCTTTTGAGTTTCCCCAGGTAAAATCGTAAAAATAATTCCTATCCAAGTGGGTCTAGTTATACTATACCAAAAAAGTTAAAATGGTGTCGTGGGACACCAGGTAGGAACGAAGATCCTTCGGCTAATGTAGAATCGACACATAACACTACTTGCTTGTGTATACGACTGTAGCGCCTGCGCACGTCTCATTTAACGGTCAATATATCAAAATCAGTGAAATCTTGTTGTTAAGAAAGAAGCTTCTTTAAAATTCAAGGTAAGCTTTAGGTAAAGAATAATGTATACAGTTATTTTTTCTCACCTTTCCTAACTACTTTCAACTATCAAGATTTAAAAAAATTATATCTCATATTACTTTAACAAAAAAAGGTAAATGTTAAGAGATATATACAAAAAAAAAATGCATCGGCCGGGAATCGAACCCAGCTCTTTTAACGGTTTTTCGTTACGGTTTTTTAAGTACTATTACATTTTTTCAGTTCGGTCACGCAGCAAAATCCCTATCTCATCCAAGCCTGCCGTAAGGAACTTAGTTCCAAAAATAATAGGTTGTTAAAAAATTTTGAAATGAGAGACAGCAAAGTTTCCTACAACTTAAAATATGATATAAAAACGGGCACTCGTTTTTTTTTGTAAAAATTTGGCATTAAACATAACTTTAATATAAAAAATGTCACATTGCTATACGTTATTGGCTAAAATCTTTTCTGGACCGCAATCTAGGACTTAGTATTTGAGAAGCTAAAGGTTTATTGTTTGCTTGAGCTCAGAAACTTTGCCGTGAAGGAGTTAACAAAATGTTGGAGTTCACGTTTTAGTATAGGATAATTTGGTCGACAAGCCATCTAATGCATTTAACACTTATGAAACTGGTGTTCAGTTAAATTATAAACCGAAAAAAAAATTGTTACAAAGGGTTCGAAATGAGTTTCCGTAGTAAGTACACTGCTAGTCGTATAAGAACGCAGACTCCACTTGTCTTTTGCAAGAAACACGATTACTTCAATGAGGCAGATCACGAGACTGTCGCGAAAAAGATAATAAAAGACGAGATCGAGAAGACCGATTTATCTAATGCAATATAGCGTAAAAAAATAAACAATGGTTAAAACTACTACAGGTTCCAAACTCCATGCTGATCTGGTTATTGTGGATATAGATTTTATGTCTGCAAAATCGTAAATAAGACCTAATTTAATTTTTATGGACTATAACAAGCAGTTACATCGTGATAGTATTATCAATAAATATTTAGAATAGATGAGGATTGTCCGTATAAACTGGACAACTTGTAATTTCCATCACAAACTAATTGAACATATTTATGGGATACAATGGAAAGACGTAGAATTAAAAAACTGAGCTGAGCTTGGTGCGGCTGTTCTGGTTATATAGGACAAATTTAATATTTAGAGTTTAATTACCTCGACGCTGAGATGTCTTTAAGAGGACCTCAGGAGAAAATAATGTTAATTATCTTATTTTATAGGTACACCACATTTTCTTACACTTTTTTTTAATTCAACAGGTTTTATATATTTTCATATTTTTAAAGTATGCCGTAAGGTCATATAAATATTTTTTTGTCTGCCAGTTTAATCATACTATAACATACTTAACACCCGTTGAAAAATGAGCACCTAATGAAGAGCCATTTTTGTATTAACCTTGGTAAATTATTAACCGAAATCCATCGATTGTTGAAACAAGTTTATAGTGATGATTGTTTATCTTGTTGCCAAGTCCACGAACGATTTACACGGTTCAAAGACAGTCCGAGTCGCTGAAAGACGACGAATATATTGGTTAGCCGAACTTTTTGATTAAGACAGAAACTGTCAAAATAGTATGTCTGTTTATTAAAAATGAGGCTAGATCTTCATTGAGATACATGAAAATGGAATTATATATTTCTAAAAATTTGATGTAACAAGAAATTTGGGCATGAGAAAGGTGTGTTCACTGTTTGTTCCGCACAAGCTCACGGATGACAACAAAAGAGTCGAACATTCGAGAGATATTATTAAAGCGGCCAAAAAACATAAAAATTTCTGTACAACATTTTGACTGGCGTCGAAACGAGGTGTTTTCAATACGATTTCAAAAATAAGCGTTAAAGTTTCGCATGGATGCACCCAAACGAGCCACATCCGAAAAAAAAAGCCAATTGGAAAAGTCAAAAGTGAAGCAAATGTTGATTTGTTTCTACGTTACAAAGGGAAGTATTCACAAAGAATTTGTTCCATTTGTGTGTATTTTCTTGGTGCTATGAGCCCGTTGCGCTAGCGTGTTCATCGTGTTCGGCCAGAATACCGCGAAGAAGGAAGCTGACGATTGTCGCATATAAATACACCATCACAATAATCAAAACTTGTGTCTGTTTTTATGACACAAAATGGCATTTTAACCCTAAATCACTTCCCATGTTCTCCAGATATGGCACCATATGATTTTTTTCTATTGGGTAGACTACATTTGCCCATGAAGGGGCAGCGGTATGCCATCCAAAAGGTGTAGACGACCATTTTAAAGAAAATCTTGGTCAATGAGCTGTAATCCTTATTCCAAAAACTTGCAAATTTCTGTATTAACTGTAAATGGGACTATTCTGAAAAAATAAATGCAATTAAAAAAAATGTTTTTTCTTTATCCTGTTTACTTTGGCACAGACCTGGTAGATCGATTTTTGTACACAACGGTAGGTATATATTAGGTTAAAATCAAACTTGGCAAAAATGTTTTGAATAGAAATTCTGATACATCTTTTTAAAAATTAATATATAATAAAAAAATTTATATATTTTTTAAGTTTTAAGAATATTTTATATGCCATAATTCGAGATTAAGTATATAAACGAGAAGGCTCGTGATATTGCGATGTGTAAATAATTTCAAGTTTCGAAATCTTATCAGATGCTCTCATGTAGGTCGTTATTATACAACTGTCTGCAGATATAACGAGAACATTTAAAAAACTTCAGTAACTATTTTACTTACCGAGCATGGATGATGGTACAATTGTAAGTACCATATTCAGCAACAATTTTATTCAGTGGTTTCACATTTTCGGTACATTAGTAAAGAAAATAACTCTCCTTTTAAGGAAAGAGCATCAAACAAAATAATTTGTTGTAATTTAATTTAATTATATATACAAAGCAAATGTCAAAAAAAAAGGTAAGCTTATAAGTTATGGTAACCCATTTACATGGATTATATAATAAAATTAATTTTTAAATTATAAATCATAAATAATAATAGTTCTATGCAACATAAATAAATAAAAACCGGCTATTGTTAACTTTTTATTTGATTTAATTACCTAAAATTGATAGTTTACACCCTTTAATTATAATTTTTAATAACGAAATAAATATTTATAATTATAATTTATATAATTTAATAGCATAAAATTGATAAATTCATGCTGTATGCAATTAGGTTAAGGAATTTAAAGAGAAGAAAAGAATATAGAGAATTTTGCAATTGATATAATATTTATTGATTTTGTAATTTAACGCTTTTTATAATCTTAATGAAAAACAAATTTAAATATATTTTTTAATTTACGGTATAATTGTTATGAATGGAATATTAATCTTATTAACAAAAATTTAATTTGCAAATTAATTAACTTAATTTGCTCTTGTCTGAGGATGACAGAGGTTTGTTAAGATAGAAACATCCTACTATCACGTTACGTGAGCTCATATACCGTCATATTATGATTTTATGGAACTATAAATATCATGCTTAAAAACACACTGTTATCACCTCTAACGGAATTTTCGTATTGCATTGGTTTTCAGTGCAGTATTTATTTTTCGATGGCAAATGAATTTGATAGTTCAATTAGTTCCTTGGAATAGAAAGAAGAACTGGAAAGTGTAGGTGGTTGTATAGATTTGGATGAATTTGATAGTAACCTAAACAGAGTAGGTATGGGTACAGAATATAAATAAATTAAGAAAGCAATTGCGTTTGGAATATTAGCTGCTCGTTAGAGATGTTTAGATGTACAACCCGATTTTCTTGATAAACTTTTCCTTATATTGTATTGCCTGCATTACCTATATGTTATACGGAGATAACGGGTGTTGTTAAATTTAAACCTTATAGGAAGAAATTGCAAAAATTTCGAAATTCGAGAGAACTATAGGAACTAAGTATTTTATTTTAAATACTGGTAGTTTGGTTTGGCTAAAAAATAGTGCTCAAAGAGAAAGAATTATTATACAATATCTTCCAATTTTTATCTAAAACAATATTGAATACAAGAAAAAACTTAAATACAAATATATATCTGTTATGTATAAAGTTCTCTTCCAATCTCCTCAAACATCTTGGCGAACATGTTGATCACCATATTCACTTCTATTACAATCTAGTCCATTTTGCTTAATCAGATAAAAGCGCAAAAAACAACAACGTGAAATCACACGTAAAGTCTGTGACGTGATAGTATGATATTCGTTCACAACGAACCATTCAAAACAACGTTGCCCACTTTTTGGCCGTGTCGTGAGTCTGCGTGAGATCATTTAAACTCACGTGACATGATAGTAGTAAATTTCTACATTTAACGTCGATTTAGAACAGCATCGTTGGGCGAGTACCACTCCGAACAGACCACACCCAGCCTATTCGTTCCAAAATCGTGCCGACTGACGAATCTTAACCGCTACCTAAACCTACACTTTAAACTCAGGGCCGTTATAGGATCTGTATTATACCAGCGTTATTTTAATTATTTTACTAAACCACGGCATAATAAACATAACATTAATAAATAAAATAACCATAAAATATAAAGAAGAATAGATTTTGTTATTCCATGACAATATGAAACCCTAACCAGGTAATTTAATACAATAGAAGCGATAACCATATTTAAATAAGAAAGGTCAATTTGCACAAACTTAAAACCATTAATAAGCTCAATTTTTCCGTAGTTTGGAGGATTCCAAGGAGGTGATCTAATAAGATCTACTTGTTAGACCTAATAGTTTTCATTTAAAGAGAATAGTTTTTTCATTTTTTACTTCTTTTTATATTTTTCGCTTGTTGTCTGTTTGTCTCGTTGTCTGTCCGGGTGGAATTTTGTTATCTATTTTAAAATTACTTCTCAATTAATAACAGATCTGAAACTTTCAGGACTGCTAAGAACTCTAGGACAATGCATGATTTAAGTGTTTTCAGACAGATGTTTTGCGATATAGTTACAATTTCTACTAATTTTCAATTCTATATGGTAAACTACTTGAAACTTTTTTGCGGTTTAAACATTATTTTGAATGCAAAACAATTGATAATTCTATATATTGTTCTATAAATCATAAAAAGGTAGTCTTTATCACTTTGTGATTTTTTACTATTAAACTTTTATTACAACATTTTCTCGTTTTTGCTTACCATTCCTATTTTGTTTTTTATTGTTTAAACCAATTTAAGTATTTTTTTATTTATTTAAAATTTTATTTTATTAAATATTTTTCAATTTTGTCGTGACACCTTTTTAGTGAGTGAGTTTCAACTATTTCGCACACAGAATAAAATTAAGTTAACTTGTTTTTCTGGCTGCTATGAATTTGTAATCCATGTTTATTCTAAGAAATATTTTAATAGCAAATAGTAGCGATTTAAATTAATTTTAAAGGTGTTTTCGTGGTATCGATTTCAGATGACGAAATCCCCGAATTCTTCCTACGAATGTTAATATTCAATTATGCAAAAAAGGTCATTTTTTTGGGCGGAAGAATAAAACTAAGTGGGTATATATCACGTCGTTGACAGACGGTTGCAGGAAATTTGCATTCAATGAGTGAATTTCAGCATCGCGTTCGAATAATTTACAATTGAAATTAAGCTTTTATGCCACGGGTGTCATGAAAATATCTGGTAGGTACCTTCAAGAAGTCAAATCGTTTCTTCTGATGTCACGTCGTTCGTTATTTCGTTAATTGATTTGCCTGAATTATTGAGTCTAAACTTTCTATAACAAAAGAACAATTGTGTAAATGTATGAAAAAGATATATCAGGAAGTTATTTATTGATAAATTGACAAGTTTAGAAAGTGGGTGGTTTAATATACCTTTAATACTGTTAAAAAAAATTGTTTATACTTACATAAATGTTATAGTGATAATGACTAGTAATTTTTAATAAAAAAGAGTCGATAGTTGTTTTTTTAAGAAAGATCTATCTGTAAAGTGTATAAGATAACCCTCTAATTATAATTTCTACAGTTGTAGAAGCTTTTGTTTATTTGGTTTAAAGTCACATAATTATGTTTTACATTCTTAATAAGTTGAACGAACTTTTTATTTTGATTTTTTCGTAGGTTTCTGTACCTGTAATTTTGGTCATATATTTCCTTTTTTTTAAATAAAATGAGATAACTGTTTTGTTTGCAGGTATTAATAACTGTTCTTTTTAAACCGGTACTAAGTGTCCAAATCATAATAGAACCAAAGCCAGTTCTGCTAAGATTTAAACGAAAACTTACTGCAACTTACCTATCTTATCATAATGGGTGTTTAACAATGGCTGGTTATTGCTTCTATTGTATCTTATTGCTGGGTTTTGATTTTTATCGGTTTGGATTTCATAATTTGAAGAAGTCACAAATTCTAGTATTTTTCGAGTATTGTCGTCGATAGGAGTTTTTAAATTAATTTTTTGGTCCTCCGTCCAGAAACAATACTATTAATTACTTCAAAATCGTCCGGAAAATAACATTTTCCGGCCTAGGCCGGCAAAGTATCTTTTAGATTATCTAAAGAGATGGCGCTATGAGTTTAAATTTTAAGTCATCAAAAATACATAATGAATAATACAAATTTTAATTAAATTTATTTAAAAACAGCGTATAATATACTAAACTTACCTATAACTTTTTCTAAAGGTAAGCAGGATTCTAATTTACATTTAATTTTTCTCACAACTTGTATTATAAAATTTGACATTTATGTCAATTTACAACTACTTATCATTCGATTATGAAAATAGTTCATTGTCTCTGCTATTTTTATATAAAATTATTAGATATTAATGTTAATATTTTCGATATAACAATTTTTACTGTGCTGCTTGTTAGCACAGTATTTGTATGTATAAAAATTAAGGATCTTGAAATCGATTGTCAGAAAATCATTCCTTATTACTAATTCTTTTAAACGTGTAATAGATGTCAATAAACATCTAATCTTGTATGTCACAAAGTAAAAAGTTTTTGAACTTGTTGTGTTTGCAACATATGTTAATTAAAACACTAATAACCGCTGAAGGTGAACACGTATATTAAGTATCCAACAAGTTATGACACAACTATTATATTAACATCCAATGTGGTGCTTATATCTACCCGAAGATCACGTCATATTAGCTGACAGTCTGTCGGCTGTCTTCTAGTCACCGGTCTTACTTAAGGTAGCACAAGCGGTCAAGTCTTGAACATAACAGAACTTTTGAAAGTATTAAAAATTAGTCGGACCAAAAAATAGTGTGTGTTACACGTCCGGAAAATGTTTTGCAAGTGCTCGTATTGTTTCGCCTCGGTGCTACGCACCTCGCCTACACAACTTTACTCGCTCTTGCAAAATGTCATTTACCGTCCTTGTGTTACAAATAACTATTGTTGATATTTATTATTTTTCATATGTTACTGTTACTTTATGTTTTTCTTTTAATAATTACTTTTATTTTATTATTATTTACTATTTTTGAGCAATATGTAATGCACCATCACATCGATTGACTCTTGTGCCACATTTTTTAACAAAAAAAATGGCATTGTTAGCATCAACCACTTCCCCCATATTCTTCGGATATGGCACCTTGCGACTTATTTCGGTTCTCTAGACTACATTTGCTCATGAAGGGACAGCGGTATGATAACGTATGTGCCATCCAAAAGACGCCGACGATTATTTTAAAGAACATCCAGGTCATTGAGCTGAGATCCTTATTCGAAAATCTTGTGGACCGTACAAATCGCTGTATTAACTCTGAATTGTACTATTTTAAATAACATAAATTCCATTTGCAAAAAAATGTGTTAATTTTTTCCTTGTCTTGTTTGCTTTGCGTCGGACCTCGTATAATGACGTTCTTTTAAAGGTGCCTTGGTAAAATCGTATAAATGAACCGCATTCAAAGTTTCTTTGGCTAAAAATTATATCTTATTATTTAAAAACAAACTAAGTTTAGTGTTGTAGCGTGAAGATCAACATATAACAATAAAAAACAAACTGGATTATATTTTTGTTAGATAAAACTTGGTGTTATAAAAGAAGCCGTATAATATTAAAAATAAACAATGCAAAATCTATTTTTTGTACTTTAAAGTGTAATTTATAATTTGTAGACTTATCTAAAAAAGTAAGAGGTGTCAAGAGACACCCGAATGGAACGAAGTTCCTTTCGATTAATTAGTGAAGGAATTGTAATTTGTAAACACAGCACAGTGTTTATACATACATAAGCATTTATTATTGTCTGTATAAAATCTCTACTTACCTAACTCTATCAGCAATATCCGGAACTTTGCAGAAACACTCTCAGGATACATTATTGTTATTATTTTCTATTATTTTATTATTTATTATCTACAAAAAATCTGTATAAACTTAACAAAGTCGCGACACTACACTGTTCAAAGCAAAATAAAAAATATTAAATCCATTATCACCTGAATATTTTCAACAGTTCGTTTCTTTTAACAAAAGTGTTCATTTATACAATACCAGAGGTTTAGATGACATACATCTACCTAGAATTACTTTTTATTTCAATTTAATTTAAAATGGGAATTACCAATTTAATACAAAATTTTAAAATTAAAATATTTGACAGTAACTGACAGTTAAGGTGATTTGACGTACCTAACTAGTCAAGTTACGAACTATTTTTAAAATGTTTATGAATTTATTAATTTATAAAAACAGGATGAAATAAAATATAATACTATTATAGGTACTTATTTGTTTTCTACAGTGTTTTCTTTTTAATGTACATTTTTTTTTTAATTTAAAATAGTGTCTTTTTAATAATTGTAATATATCTATCTATAAGAGAGAGAGAGGGAGTTTTTTATTTTTTGGTCTGTGAGAGAGAGACAGACAGACAGACAGAGAAACATGCGTGTGTCGTGTCGTGTCGTGTCGTGACAACTTTTGGTCTGAATTTTTTTCGGCTAGCCTCTAGCCTCAGTCGTAACTGGTCGTAACGCCCGAAAGGGAACTTCGTTCCAAAAATAATGATGTCCAATGAATTTTATTTATTAAAACAAAATATAAATAATCTATTAGTTTTTTTTTTAATGTAACTAGTTCTAAACATATGAATTATTTATAATTTATATTAAAACAAGACTGCAACAGAAGTAAAAAACAAAATATTATTATAAATCTAAATTAGACCTTATCAATAATGATTTGATTAAATTATTCATATCAAATTCAAATGCAAATTTTCAGAATTCACGTATAGCCTAAAACCTAACAACTAATATTTGGCTGATCAAAAAAAAATACAACAAATCCAAATTTTTAGTATTCGTTTCCATGAAGGTTGTTAAAATAGGCATCTAGGTCATAACCATCTCCATACCCATAACCTCCATCATAGATGTCATTCACACCTGGAAATACAAATTTCACACTTTAATTATATCAAAACCACTAAATATCATTTAAAAGTTGATGTCCTCAGATTTTGGCAAAACATTAAATCATGCATTTAATATTCGTCCTTATATTGTATTGTTGTTTAGAAAAGAAAATAAATTAGTTATATACTTTCATTAACATTGACTATAGATGTTTGATGGAATCAGTTATTAAAAGGGTATTTTTATTTATTGATCATATTTTAAACTTAAAATAATCATTTTGCATTTTGCATAAAAAAAGGTAAACCTATTCGCGGTTTGACATTTAATCTTTAATAACAGGATATAAAGCAGCAAACTATGAAATAGAGAAAGGAAAATGATAAAAACCTATGTCTTGAACAGGATCTTAACTTTACCTACCATAATAATTCACGAACACTATTTGAAAAGCGTTAATATTAGAGTATCTATCAACAAACTAATACACGAAGTTAAAACAACGAAAATAGTAAATGTCGAATTAGTGGCTGATGATCGTAAGTAAATCGTGGAGTGGCAGTAACAATTTTGTACTCCTTGACTTCACAATAATCAAATTTATTTTTTTAATATTTTGTGCAATACTAAGTCTGGCTATTAAATAAAAATGGTAGAAGCCCTAGTGGAGTGGGGAAAAAACGAGTAGTGCGTTGGGTATTTTAAAGTCTTCTCTATGCACGTATCTAACCACGTTTTTCTCACTATTACAGTATTTGTGCATAATCGGTTTGAAACCATGTGAGACGAAAAACAGGAGCAACGTATTAAACTTAAATTTCTCGTTAAATTGCAAACACTACCACTGAGTGCTATAATTTGTTGTTAGAGCCCTACGGCGACAACTCTCTATCTCGTGCGCATGTTTCTAAGTGGTACAAGTGCTTCAGCAAGGGCCGAGAGGGTACGGAGCATCCGGTTGATTGTCAAAGGCTATAAACGCCGATAAAGAAACGGTTAGAAAAATTTAATTTGAGGAATTACACATGGCAAAAGTCTGTGCATAGTTGTTGCCAAAAAACTTTTTTTTTATTTTTTTGGGTTCTATGAGGGTTGAAAATCTTGAAAAGACACTGGGAGGGGACCCATTAGTGTCGGATTCACCCACCGAAGTAGGCCCCTACCGACTAAAATCATTTCTTCACTCCGGATGAGCGAGCAGGAAACCGCCCTGGTATAGGCATACATCTGCCCGCTCGCTCTGCCTTTTACACCCTTACTTACGTTGGCCTGAATTTAACGTTTTTTTTTGTTTTTATAATTTAAACGTTTTTTTTTTTATTAATATTTATTTTAAGTTATTTTTTGTAACGCTCTTTCCTCCTCCTCCTTTCTTCCAATCACAAGCCATACATACCCATTTACACATTTCCATACACTCCCGTTTCCTATCATACGGGACACCAGCTCTTGCATCGAGTCGCCGTCCCATCCGCATTCTCTCAGCATCTCTCTCTTCCGTCCATCTACCGCATTCCAAGATCGTATGCTGGACAGTATCCAAAGCCCCACACTACGGACACTCGGGCGTTTCCGCCCTATGGAACCTGTACAGGTTCGACTGAAAACACCCATGTCCAGTCAATACCTGGGTCAGAGCATAGTCCGTAGAGCAGTGCTTACACTCCAACCAGGTTCTTGTGTCCGGAATGAGTGACTTCGTATACTGTGCCAGATCTTCTGTCCCATTCCACTCCAATTGCCACATCTCAATAGATATGGCTCTCTCTTCACGCCTCTTATCTACGCCGATGTCCGTCTCGCTTCGTCGACGGTACATCCTCGCTCGTTCGCCCGATAGAATGTGTGATGGGTTGGCACGCAGACCGTTACAACCCAATAGGCTGCAGCGTACACTGTGCGGTAAGCACACGACACCCTTAGAAGATCTGTCAACCCTGGTGAGAAGCCTTGTCTGAAAGGCAACCCCGGCCGTTTCGTGTCACACGGGAGCCGCATACAGGACGATGGATTGTATGCAGGAGTGGAGAGACCTCCTCCTTTTGGGTTTGGGCCCGCTAAAAAACCTGACCCTTGACCAAAAGCTCGTGCGTTAACAGGTCTGCTTAGATAGCCTTAAAAGGTTAAAATACGATTCCGGACTAATGAAAAACATAATTACTTGCGACGACAATACGATCTTAAAACAAAGCGGCACTCGATACATTGAAAGGCGCCTTAATCGACCCTAATAAAAAAAGGAAGAACGTCCAAATAAAATTAAAGGCAATGTTGATCTTTTATTTCGACATTATAACGGTATCGTGTTGACTAAATGGGTTCCAGAGGGTCAGGCTGTCAACAAGACTTACTATTTGTTAGTTTCGGCAACACTGCGATCTCGTAAGAAATGGCCAGGTTGTGGGAAAATAACTTGTGGATTTTTTAGGAGAACAACGCATTTGCCCATAACTGTGCCACATTTGACACCGTGCCACTTTTTTTTTGTATCCGAAGATAAAATCTGCTTTGAAAGGAAGCTAATTTTAGTCGATGGAACTGGTATAGTAAAAAACGGCAGAGCTTCTTAATGTCCTTACCAAAGAAGACTTCCAGCACTGCTTTGATCAATGGAAATAACGTATGGAAAGGTGTGTGAAGAGAGGAGAGGGGAGTATATTCAAGGGGGGCATTTAAATGTAAAGTAATTTTTATAATAAAACCCTATTTTGTAACCAGCCTTGTTATTTAATAGCCAGACCTCGTATGATGATGCCTATTAAGCTGTGGGCCTGTTGTAGGTCTACCACTGGTAGAATAAGCCATTCTTTGTCTAATTGTTCGTACGTTACGTTTGTTTGTTAAATTTAATGGGTTTGATTTCTGGTTTCAACAGCTGTAGCATGTCGATTTCGCAGATAATAAAACTATTATTACGAGTACTGATGGTTCGTCGGGGACCAGTTTCAGGTCATCTGGTGTAAGCTCAATTTTCTAAAAAAAGTTTCAAAATACGGTGAACCATGCTATCGGATATATGATACTATTAAGCTACAGATCTCTTACTTCTTTCTTCATAAAGCAACGCAGTTTTGGAAATAATAGCCAAAAATTTTTAGTTGAAATAACTTCAGAATAACTATGAAACTCAAATTTTATACTTATATTAAAACCGTTAAATATTATTTAAAAAGTTGATGTCCTTAGTTTTTGGCAAACTATTAAATCATACATTTAATTTTCGTCCTTATATTGTATTCTTATTTAGAAAAAAAAATAAACTTTTATTAAAATTTACTACAGATGTTTGATAGAATTAGTTAATTAAAAAGAATATATTTATTTATTGATCGTATTTCAAACTTACAATAATCATTTTGCATGGAAAAAGGAGATCCTTTTCGCGGTTTGACATTTACTCTTTAATAACAGGATATAAAGTAGCTATAAAATAGCAAAATTAAAAAGATGAATATCTATGTCTTGAACAGGATCTGAATTTTACTCACCATATTTTTATAGTTAAACACATATAAATAAAATAAATTGATTATAATAATTCACTTACTGTTTAATACTATATTTAGTAATTATCTATATTTATATAGGTATGTATATTTTATATGTAATTTAATATAATTTTATTTCTTTAATTTATATGAAAAATGATAAAAGCTGTATGGGAGTGTTTAATTTATTAATTTTTCTTTAAGTATATTTTGCAATTATGAAATGTTAAACACAAGGATTTTCGTTAAAAACTACACATAAAATTATTTAGTTTTTTTAATTTTGCTTAGAAGTAACTATTTGAAAAAGTATTCATTTGAGTAGATAGGCAAGGCCGGTTCGAGCGCAAAATCGATCATTTTTACATGTAAATCTCCATAAGAAAATCTAAGGTCCAACATGGTCATTTTTTGCTCGCAAGCTCGATCTGCGCATGCGTCAAATAGGAGAAGGTGAGAATGGCAGGTTAATGAATACATGATGTACTGTATGTTGCCTACGTTATAACAGGGGTTATGTGTGAGTATATCTGTGTATGGGAGCAGGTCTAGGTATGTGTGCGAATGTGTTATTGCAAGTGTTTCTACACTAAGTTGTAAGTTAGCTACATAAAAATACTATCGACAGGTCAGATGAGAGAATTTGAGAAAACGTTAACATTTCGAATGCGGTCTAATCTCTATACTAATATTATAAAGTGAAAAGATTTGTTTGTTTGTCTGTATTGCTATTTATACCTAAACGTACCTAAACGATTCTGAAATCATCTGTAAGGGTTTATGAACCATTTGGATTGAAATTTTGTGTGGTTTCCTGGATGATTTAAAAATATAATTGAACCCGGTAGGTGACGTTGCTGTCGATATCTCAACTATTAAACGGCTTAGTATCCTCTGCGACAAAATATGATTATTAGTAGCTTGAATTTCAATGTGAAAATCACATAATTTTCAGAATTTAACTAAATGAAACGTCCCGTTAGTTTATGATTAATTAAAAAATATATACAAGGGTTGAGAAAAATAGGATACAATGAACAATAACCTTAATAATCACGTTAAAGTATTTAGGATCATAGGGTGTAAAATATAAAAAACTTTATTATAATTCATAATATATTACAGAAAAATTTTAAATGATTATAATTTTAAATATACATACTACAATAGGTGTCTTATATACATTTTTTTGTTTTTAGTCAAAAACATACAAAAATTTTAAAAACTTAATAACTAATCAACATCCATAGGTATAGGAATCAAATAGTGTCCCCAAGGCAGCGTTTCATAAGTTCCAACTATGAGATAGCGTTTATCATCCTCCGAACTTAACGCGATTTTTTCCTGTTTTATGGTGAAGACACTATGTTTTTCTGAGCGTATTAGATTCTGCTCAACAATTTTATGTTGCCAACTATCCAAACACTCCACATAATCTTCGTAGGTTATAAGAGTCTTCACGACACTAGCTTTAACTCCCTTTGCTTTTTTAGTTTTTCCTAAATTCGCCAGTATTTGTTTAATTTCATTTTCATCGTAATCTTCATTTTCTAACTTTTTTCGCATTTTTGAGATATCATTACTGGTAACTAATGTTTTAGTAGCATATAATTTAGATCTTAACCCAATAAAATCAGTCATTGGAACCCCATTATTTTCATCTTTCATCAAACCAAGAACTTTTTTATTAACCAGAGGAATTTCATACGAATTATTAGGAGGATAATCTGAAGTATCAAAATATTGTTGACAATCTTCTCTCATTACTTCATATGGATTTTTAGATAGTTCATAAATAACAGAATCCGTATCGCAATAAAGGGCAGAGCATCCATCACCAAATCTATTTTTCATATATCCATAATGAAAATCATAAATCGTAGTTTTAGCTAGATCTAGTACAGTTTGTCCAACATATATAGGTTTATTAAGCCATATCTGATCTTGTCTAAGTTCAATCGCAACTAAACTTTCGTTGAAAATTGTACAACTTTTAAACATTGGACTAGCTATTCTAGCTTCTGCACCATATCGGCCATCCCACTGTGTAATCAGCTTAACATTAATTCTCTTACGAATGTTTTCCATCGTTTTCCCAAAGACGGCGTTATTCATAAGTTTGAAAAGATTTTTCTCAAATTCAGTCTTTGAAGCCTTCCTTTGGTTGGTGTTAAGATCGATGTAAGACTTTAACCAAGGTGCTTGTTTAAATTTAAGTACTCGATGGACTTTTGTTAAAACCAAACCATATGATATAGCTTGCTTTAAGGCACGATAATGAATAACATAATTCTTCTTATGATGAAGGGTAGCCATCAACTTAGTTAATTCATCAAACGTCTTTGGTGGCTTCATTGTTTTAGGATTAATGTGCTCAGGACAAAATGGTATGTCTCGATGAAGGTCATGCAAGTGTTTAGGATATTCCAAGTCCACTTCAAATATGTATCCTTCAGGTGATTCATCCGGTACCGAAGTGACATCAAAATTATTAACGTCATCATCATCAACCCACTCAAAACCGCCATACGGGAGAGCTTGACTCATAGCCCAACCATACTGATTGTTGACATCAAAATACATTAGATATGTATCAGGTTTCGTTGGATCATAAGTCGACATATACTTATTGTTTGCATGAGCTCGCCGTTTCGAGCAAACTTGACTCAATCCCCCGCGAATTCCCCGTTCAATAAATAAATGCATATCCTGATCAGTTAAAAGTTCCAGTTCTTGTCCAGTGTACTTGAGCATCGCGTCCCACGTATATCCAGGCAGGGTGAAGTAGTGAGCGGGATCTAGTTTATAAGTTTTGATACAGCTGGTTCTAAAATGTTCGAAAACATCTGACAATAAAAGAATGTCTGTCTTCATATACAAATCTACATATTGACCTAATGTTGAGCAGTTGAAAGCTGACCAAACATCTTGAGCCCTTTTATAAAGTCTTCGGGGGCAAGGCTTATCATCTAATTTGTTATAAAAAGCATCTTGATGAGGTAAACAAGATTCACTAAAACGATCAAAATTATCCAGATAATCATAGGGTATAATTCCCTTTTTAGTTAATAGTTCAAACTGTTCATTGGGTAAATCGAGAAATTGTGATTTTAAGTTGGGAAATTCAGATAAATATGAAGAAAGTTTATCGAGGGAGGATGCCATAAATCGAAAGCTATCGATAAATCTGAACTGAATCTTAGAATTCCCAACATGTTTTGTGAATGAAATATATTTTTCTTTTGTGATGGGTAGAAGATCTATCTGGCCTTGCGTTTTATTAGCGATATCTGATATTATGAAATTAGAATCATATCCGCTCAAGTTATGAAATACTACGGGAATAGTATGTGAATCCTGATAATTAATGTTACATGCTTCATGAGAAGCACCTCGATAGTTATTTTCAGATATTAAGTGAAAATGATCACGGACTTTCGTTTCTCCAGGTAAGAAAGGCTTTTCACAAATGTGACAATGCTTGGCCGTTTGAAACTCCCTTTCCTGGTCATCGGTCATTTTTATAGGATATGGACAAAGAAATACTGTACTAACATCTTCAGCTAAATTATTCATTTCTTCTGCGAACCAAGTCATGCAATCTGTCCCACGATAGCTTTTATAGAAGGACAAAGAATCGTCGTAGGAACATTTAAAATAGTACCCCACTGCAGCAGGAATATGTTCTTGATATATATTCTTAACTGTACTGGGCTTAAGTATACTTTCTAAATCAGCATAAACCACAAAAGGAGCCAAAATCTTATTTTTAAAATTTTTGAATTTCAAAATATTCCTTCCTGGTTCAGGCATCTTAGTTGCGGTTTGATTGATTTTTAAGCAGTCAATAATATGTTTATTAAGTTTTTCTTCTGAATGATAATAATGTAGACATCTATCGCAAAAATATTTTCTATGGTTCTTCTGACTAAGTTGGGTAGACAATAATCGAGATAAATTCTTTATCCATACATAATGATAACGAACTGGTCCTTCAGCATCGTCATATCTATCTTGAATCATAAGTAAATTAACATGTTTATCTTTCTTATTTTTAGTTAGGTAAGTTGGAAGAGTTTCAAAATTTTTTCGATTTTTCTTTAAAATATATATATTGATGGAAAGATCATTCTGCTTCTCAAAGATGGGAACTTGTTTTATTGTCATAGGAAATTGAATTCCCTTCAATTTTAAAATTTTTGAGTAGTGGGGGTACTTTGAAATTCTTTGTGGATCTTTATTTGTAGGATATAACGCTGACGTCACCGCCCAAGCAAAACAAGCCTGATCTTCATTCTTCACATTAATACATGCTTCTTTTAAGGATATTTCATTCGGAAGCGGGATGTACGAACCAACCCTTTGTGGCGAAAATTTATTAATATTTACTCCTAAATTAACTATTGATTTTAAGGCCCATCCAGAATCTCTTTCTTGAAATTCTTCAAGCTCTCTAACAATCGGTTCAGCTACTTTTTTATCAAACCATTCATCAATGTTAGTATCACGATATATTGGGGAATTAGCAGTAGTGAAATATTTATATTCTTTAACAAACTTCTCACCATGAGCGATTTCAAATTCACCCCCGAAAGCAGTATTAACCTTAACGGCTTCATCGTTTTTAAGAGCATTTATTACCCGTCTTTTAAATATAGCCTTACAATCTTTAAGGAACAACACAGGATCTTTGTGTTTCAGGTTTGAAATGATTCCAGTTCTTATTCTAGAATTGAATGCAGATGATGAGTCATCCCAGTGAACTCGATGTTTTGCAGTCTGCTTGGTAGGTGTAAGCCCAGCTCCCCTCTTTTGAAACGCTTTTAGTTGGCTTCTCATAGTTTTTATATTTCTCAAGGTGGCTTCTAAACGATGTCTTTCCCCAGAGGTCTTAGCATATCTTAGAGCATTTTTTAACTTCTTGATAGCTCTAACACATTCTCGCAATCCATCTCCAACTTTTTGTTCATTATAGTTCGTTGATATTAGTCCAAGAATCGACGCAATATTAACAATTAATTCACCCAACATCTTATACCAAATTAAATTAAAGTAATTGTTAAAAACCGAACACTGGATTTCAATAACTAAGTAAGTAAAAATTGTAGTTATATTTTATTTTGAGAGTTCGATAACACCCAAAACAATTATGTTGCTCTTACTCACGTCTGATCACTAAGCCTGACTAGTTCAGAATGAATCAGGAAGAGTTTTGTTTTTAATTTTATGAATTCGAAAGTGGGCGGGGCTTAAAATTTTCAAAGAAAAAAAATGGAAAAGTAGTTTAAATATGATTAATTTAAAACAACTGTCCACAATTTTCAAAAAATTTACGAAAACACGGTTGATATCTAAATTCGGAATATACTAAAATTACACTGCAAAATATAAAATTAATTTATAACATATTAAAGAAGGAACACAGGATCTCAAAAAATCGTCGTTATACTTTTATTTTTGGGAGGCCATAGGTGGTTCTTTAATAGCCGACAGGCGACAATTTTCCCTGATCATGTTTTATTTTAAACATACAAAAATACTATACGTACTTAACTCATTAGGTGACAACTCGTTTTGTAAGCGAGAATTACAGACACCCTGAGTTTATAGTACTTCTCCCACAGTGTGGTACCTGTCGTATTTCTGTGCGGAAAAAAGTCGACCACCCTTTTTATACCCGAAGGAACCTCCGATATCTTCTTACTAAATAATTTATAACCTTTAAAGGTCCCTCGAAATTCATAGGCACTACTCAGGAGGCTCGAGGTAAGTAAGTAAGATATCTAGACATTGATGATAAGAAACGTCAGCAGCTCCTTAGTAATACTTCACAAGAGGCCATGGGTGGTTCTTTAATAGCCGACAGGCGACAATTTTCCCTGATCATGTTTTATTTTAAACATACAAAAATACTATACGTACTTAACTCATTAGGTGACAACTCGTTTTGTAAGCGAGAATTACAGACACCCTGAGTTTATAGTACTTCTCCCACAGTGTGGTACCTGTCGTATTTCTGTGCGGAAAAAAGTCGACCACCCTTTTTATACCCGAAGGAACCTCCGATATCTTCTTACTAAATAATTTATAACCTTTAAAGGTCCCTCGAAATTCATAGGCACTACTCAGGAGGCTCGAGGTAAGTAAGTAAGATATACGTTACATTTATCCAAAAAAAAAGTGTACTTTTGTTTATCACATTTGACATGGTGATCTGTCAAATCTGTATGCTTCCACATCAGTCCTAAAACAAACAAAAAAATATTAATTATACAAAAATTGTAACCCTAACCTAACCAGTTGATGTTTAGAAGAGACCTTTGCTGTTAATCGTTGAATATATTCTCAAAACTTATACAATAATATAAAATTATGATATCTAAAAACTACATGTAGAAATGGTATAGATCCTTTAAATTGATAACTGACCACAAAAGACGAAATTAACTAAAAATAATATCGAAATACAAAATAATATTTTAATAACACATAAGATTCTTTGGATTAACCAATTTTAATATCAAAAATCTAAATCAAATAACTAAAAAGTTACAAGGTTTTTTTTGAATTAACCCCAAATAGTAGGTTTCCAAAGATCCTTCCATAAATAATACTTTCAAACTAAAGAATGTATGTTGTAGGTATATGACAATTTTAAATGGATAATATATATATTTCTGTCATGTTTTTTATATTAATCTAATTTTATTTTTTTTCTACAAATCCACCGACATCACAGCAGGGATGAAACTTTTGTTTAATTTTTATTTAAATCAATACCTTAAACACTTAACATTGTTATAAAATAAATTTTTTTTTGTTTCAATTCGCAAATAACTCTAATGACCAGTAATATTTCTACTCTTCAAACCTTTATATAATATAAATATCAAAAAATCACAACAGAAGGTCTAACACTTAAAATTACTAATAACTAATAAATACTTTGAATTTTTGAAATATATTTAAGATCCATAATACAAAGTCCAAAAAAAAGTAATACATTTTAATTCTTTCATATTGAAAAAAAACCAAAATTAATCAAAATTATTCAACTTACCAAAGTGAGAGAGCTCTGAACACTGCAACATAATACCACATACTAAAATAAAATTTTTATTTTATAGTTTAAATATAATTCTTCACAATTCAAGTCTGGACAAGTTAAAAGTGACGTCACCTTAATTAGATTTTCGCCTACACCGGAAACTCTTATCAACTAATTTTATTAAAAAACATGTATTTTTAAAACGTTATCACATCAAAAGTTATATAATTATCGGTGACATATAATAAATTATATTCACTATATTAAAAATAAAATAAAAAATACGAATTATATTTATTTGAACTTGTGTAAAAAATGAACTAGCGAAGAGATATTTTGAAGTAAATTATTGTAAAATGAGGTACATATCTAAAATTGCAATATTTAGATAAGCCTCTGATTTATGTGGAAAAGGAATTTGCTTTCTCATCAACTTTGTGAATATATACCGGTGGTATCGAAAGTAAGTGTCTCTTGTAGATTATTGTTATAATTTTATCTTATTATTCTGAATGATGCAATACTTTTTTAAAATTACGCAATATAACATGTCAACAGTTTAAAATACTCTTATTAGATGAAAAACTTAGTGGTTTTCGGTAATGGAACTTCCTCCCTCCTCCACCACAATTTTATTATATCTATTTGCGTGTTAGTCGACAGGTGCAGAGACAAGTTTGAACAAGTCTGAACAAGTCGAACCGATGGGTTGGAATAGAAAATATTAATGCGGTATATTAAACTTAAACAATAGCAAATTTTGGGGATTTTGTTAGTAAAAATGTTGTTTTATCGAGGCAAAATTTATGCATGTCACAGTTCTAAAATGTGAAACGTCAAAACGTTAAAACAGCGTTAAAATTTGCCGCAATAACGTTTTAAAAAATAGGTAAGAAGAAATTTTCGATTTACATGTATTTCTTATGGAAAAACATCATTTCAAAGTGACAAAAAAGCATCAGATTTCGCTATTTTTTTTGTTACTAAATTCATGTCCGTTGAAACGACGAATTTGATGAACGTTATTTTGGTCGTTTCAACGGACATGAATTTAGTAATCGTCGTTTCAACGGACATGAATTTAGTAACAAAAAAAATAGCGAAATCTGATGCTTTTTTGTCACTTTGAAATGATGTTTTTCCATAAGAAATACATGTAAATCGAAAATTTCTTCTTACCTATTTTTTAAAACGTTATTGCGGCAAATTTTAACGCTGTTTTAACGTTTTGACGTTTCACATTTTAGAACTGTGACATGCATAAATTTTGCCTCGATAAAACAACATTTTTACTAACAAAATCCCCAAAATTTGCTATTGTTTAAGTTTAATATACCGCATTAATATTTTCTATTCCAACCCATCGGTTCGACTTGTTCAGACTTGTTCAAACTTGTCTCTGCACCTGTCGACTAACACGCAAATAGATATAATAAAATTGTGGTGGAGGAGGGAGGAAGTTCCATTACCGAAAACCACTAAGTTTTTCATCTAATAAGAGTATTTTAAACTGTTGACATGTTATATTGCGTAATTTTAAAAAAGTATTGCATCATTCAGAATAATAAGATAAAATTATAACAATAATCTACAAGAGACACTTACTTTCGATACCACCGGTATATATTCACAAAGTTGATGAGAAAGCAAATTCCTTTTCCACATAAATCAGAGGCTTATCTAAATATTGCAATTTTAGATATGTACCTCATTTTACAATAATTTACTTCAAAATATCTCTTCGCTAGTTCATTTTTTACACAAGTTCAAATAAATATAATTCGTATTTTTTATTTTATTTTTAATATAGTGAATATAATTTATTATATGTCACCGATAATTATATAACTTTTGATGTGATAACGTTTTAAAAATACATGTTTTTTAATAAAATTAGTTGATAAGAGTTTCCGGTGTAGGCGAAAATCTAATTAAGGTGACGTCACTTTTAACTTGTCCAGACTTGAATTGTGAAGAATTATATTTAAACTATAAAATAAAAATTTTATTTTAGTATGTGGTATTATGTTGCAGTGTTCAGAGCTCTCTCACTTTGGTAAGTTGAATAATTTTGATTAATTTTGGTTTTTTTTCAATATGAAAGAATTAAAATGTATTACTTTTTTTTGGACTTTGTATTATGGATCTTAAATATATTTCAAAAATTCAAAGTATTTATTAGTTATTAGTAATTTTAAGTGTTAGACCTTCTGTTGTGATTTTTTGATATTTATATTATATAAAGGTTTGAAGAGTAGAAATATTACTGGTCATTAGAGTTATTTGCGAATTGAAACAAAAAAAAATTTATTTTATAACAATGTTAAGTGTTTAAGGTATTGATTTAAATAAAAATTAAACAAAAGTTTCATCCCTGCTGTGATGTCGGTGGATTTGTAGAAAAAAAATAAAATTAGATTAATATAAAAAACATGACAGAAATATATATATTATCCATTTAAAATTGTCATATACCTACAACATACATTCTTTAGTTTGAAAGTATTATTTATGGAAGGATCTTTGGAAACCTACTATTTGGGGTTAATTCAAAAAAAACCTTGTAACTTTTTAGTTATTTGATTTAGATTTTTGATATTAAAATTGGTTAATCCAAAGAATCTTATGTGTTATTAAAATATTATTTTGTATTTCGATATTATTTTTAGTTAATTTCGTCTTTTGTGGTCAGTTATCAATTTAAAGGATCTATACCATTTCTACATGTAGTTTTTAGATATCATACTTACTTACCTCGAGCCTCCTGAGTAGTGCCTATGAATTTCGAGGGACCTTTAAAGGTTATAAATTATTTAGTAAGAAGATATCGGAGGTTCCTTCGGGTATAAAAAGGGTGGTCGACTTTTTTCCGCACAGAAATACGACAGGTACCACACTGTGGGAGAAGTACTATAAACTCAGGGTGTCTGTAATTCTCGCTTACAAAACGAGTTGTCACCTAATGAGTTAAGTACGTATAGTATTTTTGTATGTTTAAAATAAAACATGATCAGGGAAAATTGTCGCCTGTCGGCTATTAAAGAACCACCTATGGCCTCCCAAAAATAAAAGTATAACGACGATTTTTTGAGATCCTGTGTTCCTTCTTTAATATGTTATAAATTAATTTTATATTTTGCAGTGTAATTTTAGTATATTCCGAATTTAGATATCAACCGTGTTTTCGTAAATTTTTTGAAAATTGTGGACAGTTGTTTTAAATTAATCATATTTAAACTACTTTTCCATTTTTTTTCTTTGAAAATTTTAAGCCCCGCCCACTTTCGAATTCATAAAATTAAAAACAAAACTCTTCCTGATTCATTCTGAACTAGTCAGGCTTAGTGATCAGACGTGAGTAAGAGCAACATAATTGTTTTGGGTGTTATCGAACTCTCAAAATAAAATATAACTACAATTTTTACTTACTTAGTTATTGAAATCCAGTGTTCGGTTTTTAACAATTACTTTAATTTAATTTGGTATAAGATGTTGGGTGAATTAATTGTTAATATTGCGTCGATTCTTGGACTAATATCAACGAACTATAATGAACAAAAAGTTGGAGATGGATTGCGAGAATGTGTTAGAGCTATCAAGAAGTTAAAAAATGCTCTAAGATATGCTAAGACCTCTGGGGAAAGACATCGTTTAGAAGCCACCTTGAGAAATATAAAAACTATGAGAAGCCAACTAAAAGCGTTTCAAAAGAGGGGAGCTGGGCTTACACCTACCAAGCAGACTGCAAAACATCGAGTTCACTGGGATGACTCATCATCTGCATTCAATTCTAGAATAAGAACTGGAATCATTTCAAACCTGAAACACAAAGATCCTGTGTTGTTCCTTAAAGATTGTAAGGCTATATTTAAAAGACGGGTAATAAATGCTCTTAAAAACGATGAAGCCGTTAAGGTTAATACTGCTTTCGGGGGTGAATTTGAAATCGCTCATGGTGAGAAGTTTGTTAAAGAATATAAATATTTCACTACTGCTAATTCCCCAATATATCGTGATACTAACATTGATGAATGGTTTGATAAAAAAGTAGCTGAACCGATTGTTAGAGAGCTTGAAGAATTTCAAGAAAGAGATTCTGGATGGGCCTTAAAATCAATAGTTAATTTAGGAGTAAATATTAATAAATTTTCGCCACAAAGGGTTGGTTCGTACATCCCGCTTCCGAATGAAATATCCTTAAAAGAAGCATGTATTAATGTGAAGAATGAAGATCAGGCTTGTTTTGCTTGGGCGGTGACGTCAGCGTTATATCCTACAAATAAAGATCCACAAAGAATTTCAAAGTACCCCCACTACTCAAAAATTTTAAAATTGAAGGGAATTCAATTTCCTATGACAATAAAACAAGTTCCCATCTTTGAGAAGCAGAATGATCTTTCCATCAATATATATATTTTAAAGAAAAATCGAAAAAATTTTGAAACTCTTCCAACTTACCTAACTAAAAATAAGAAAGATAAACATGTTAATTTACTTATGATTCAAGATAGATATGACGATGCTGAAGGACCAGTTCGTTATCATTATGTATGGATAAAGAATTTATCTCGATTATTGTCTACCCAACTTAGTCAGAAGAACCATAGAAAATATTTTTGCGATAGATGTCTACATTATTATCATTCAGAAGAAAAACTTAATAAACATATTATTGACTGCTTAAAAATCAATCAAACCGCAACTAAGATGCCTGAACCAGGAAGGAATATTTTGAAATTCAAAAATTTTAAAAATAAGATTTTGGCTCCTTTTGTGGTTTATGCTGATTTAGAAAGTATACTTAAGCCCAGTACAGTTAAGAATATATATCAAGAACATATTCCTGCTGCAGTGGGGTACTATTTTAAATGTTCCTACGACGATTCTTTGTCCTTCTATAAAAGCTATCGTGGGACAGATTGCATGACTTGGTTCGCAGAAGAAATGAATAATTTAGCTGAAGATGTTAGTACAGTATTTCTTTGTCCATATCCTATAAAAATGACCGATGACCAGGAAAGGGAGTTTCAAACGGCCAAGCATTGTCACATTTGTGAAAAGCCTTTCTTACCTGGAGAAACGAAAGTCCGTGATCATTTTCACTTAATATCTGAAAATAACTATCGAGGTGCTTCTCATGAAGCATGTAACATTAATTATCAGGATTCACATACTATTCCCGTAGTATTTCATAACTTGAGCGGATATGATTCTAATTTCATAATATCAGATATCGCTAATAAAACGCAAGGCCAGATAGATCTTCTACCCATCACAAAAGAAAAATATATTTCATTCACAAAACATGTTGGGAATTCTAAGATTCAGTTCAGATTTATCGATAGCTTTCGATTTATGGCATCCTCCCTCGATAAACTTTCTTCATATTTATCTGAATTTCCCAACTTAAAATCACAATTTCTCGATTTACCCAATGAACAGTTTGAACTATTAACTAAAAAGGGAATTATACCCTATGATTATCTGGATAATTTTGATCGTTTTAGTGAATCTTGTTTACCTCATCAAGATGCTTTTTATAACAAATTAGATGATAAGCCTTGCCCCCGAAGACTTTATAAAAGGGCTCAAGATGTTTGGTCAGCTTTCAACTGCTCAACATTAGGTCAATATGTAGATTTGTATATGAAGACAGACATTCTTTTATTGTCAGATGTTTTCGAACATTTTAGAACCAGCTGTATCAAAACTTATAAACTAGATCCCGCTCACTACTTCACCCTGCCTGGATATACGTGGGACGCGATGCTCAAGTACACTGGACAAGAACTGGAACTTTTAACTGATCAGGATATGCATTTATTTATTGAACGGGGAATTCGCGGGGGATTGAGTCAAGTTTGCTCGAAACGGCGAGCTCATGCAAACAATAAGTATATGTCGACTTATGATCCAACGAAACCTGATACATATCTAATGTATTTTGATGTCAACAATCAGTATGGTTGGGCTATGAGTCAAGCTCTCCCGTATGGCGGTTTTGAGTGGGTTGATGATGATGACGTTAATAATTTTGATGTCACTTCGGTACCGGATGAATCACCTGAAGGATACATATTTGAAGTGGACTTGGAATATCCTAAACACTTGCATGACCTTCATCGAGACATACCATTTTGTCCTGAGCACATTAATCCTAAAACAATGAAGCCACCAAAGACGTTTGATGAATTAACTAAGTTGATGGCTACCCTTCATCATAAGAAGAATTATGTTATTCATTATCGTGCCTTAAAGCAAGCTATATCATATGGTTTGGTTTTAACAAAAGTCCATCGAGTACTTAAATTTAAACAAGCACCTTGGTTAAAGTCTTACATCGATCTTAACACCAACCAAAGGAAGGCTTCAAAGACTGAATTTGAGAAAAATCTTTTCAAACTTATGAATAACGCCGTCTTTGGGAAAACGATGGAAAACATTCGTAAGAGAATTAATGTTAAGCTGATTACACAGTGGGATGGCCGATATGGTGCAGAAGCTAGAATAGCTAGTCCAATGTTTAAAAGTTGTACAATTTTCAACGAAAGTTTAGTTGCGATTGAACTTAGACAAGATCAGATATGGCTTAATAAACCTATATATGTTGGACAAACTGTACTAGATCTAGCTAAAACTACGATTTATGATTTTCATTATGGATATATGAAAAATAGATTTGGTGATGGATGCTCTGCCCTTTATTGCGATACGGATTCTGTTATTTATGAACTATCTAAAAATCCATATGAAGTAATGAGAGAAGATTGTCAACAATATTTTGATACTTCAGATTATCCTCCTAATAATTCGTATGAAATTCCTCTGGTTAATAAAAAAGTTCTTGGTTTGATGAAAGATGAAAATAATGGGGTTCCAATGACTGATTTTATTGGGTTAAGATCTAAATTATATGCTACTAAAACATTAGTTACCAGTAATGATATCTCAAAAATGCGAAAAAAGTTAGAAAATGAAGATTACGATGAAAATGAAATTAAACAAATACTGGCGAATTTAGGAAAAACTAAAAAAGCAAAGGGAGTTAAAGCTAGTGTCGTGAAGACTCTTATAACCTACGAAGATTATGTGGAGTGTTTGGATAGTTGGCAACATAAAATTGTTGAGCAGAATCTAATACGCTCAGAAAAACATAGTGTCTTCACCATAAAACAGGAAAAAATCGCGTTAAGTTCGGAGGATGATAAACGCTATCTCATAGTTGGAACTTATGAAACGCTGCCTTGGGGACACTATTTGATTCCTATACCTATGGATGTTGATTAGTTATTAAGTTTTTAAAATTTTTGTATGTTTTTGACTAAAAACAAAAAAATGTATATAAGACACCTATTGTAGTATGTATATTTAAAATTATAATCATTTAAAATTTTTCTGTAATATATTATGAATTATAATAAAGTTTTTTATATTTTACACCCTATGATCCTAAATACTTTAACGTGATTATTAAGGTTATTGTTCATTGTATCCTATTTTTCTCAACCCTTGTATATATTTTTTAATTAATCATAAACTAACGGGACGTTTCATTTAGTTAAATTCTGAAAATTATGTGATTTTCACATTGAAATTCAAGCTACTAATAATCATATTTTGTCGCAGAGGATACTAAGCCGTTTAATAGTTGAGATATCGACAGCAACGTCACCTACCGGGTTCAATTATATTTTTAAATCATCCAGGAAACCACACAAAATTTCAATCCAAATGGTTCATAAACCCTTACAGATGATTTCAGAATCGTTTAGGTACGTTTAGGTATAAATAGCAATACAGACAAACAAACAAATCTTTTCACTTTATAATATTAGTATAGAGATTAGACCGCATTCGAAATGTTAACGTTTTCTCAAATTCTCTCATCTGACCTGTCGATAGTATTTTTATGTAGCTAACTTACAACTTAGTGTAGAAACACTTGCAATAACACATTCGCACACATACCTAGACCTGCTCCCATACACAGATATACTCACACATAACCCCTGTTATAACGTAGGCAACATACAGTACATCATGTATTCATTAACCTGCCATTCTCACCTTCTCCTATTTGACGCATGCGCAGATCGAGCTTGCGAGCAAAAAATGACCATGTTGGACCTTAGATTTTCTTATGGAGATTTACATGTAAAAATGATCGATTTTGCGCTCGAACCGGCCTTGCCTATCTACTCATTTGAATGGATCTTCACAAAAAAATAAAAGCACAAGTCTCTATTAACAAACTAATAAACGAAATTCAAACAGTCATTGTCGTATGGTCGATGATTAAATAAAAATCGTAAAGTAAATCGTGGAGTGACAGTCAATATTTTGTAGATTTAAGAAAACCTCTATGACTTCACAGACTAGCTTTTTGGTCAAGTTTTTAACTTTATTTAATTCTTCTTTTGTATACCCGTTAAAACAAAATAAAAAAAACGTTAAAGTTTATATTAATATGTTTATTACTTAAACTTATTATTAAAGTCGTGAGATTGCTGTGTAAGATGTTTGAAGTTACATTCACATAACTAATTTAAGATTAAACTCATTAAATACATTTTAAAAACAAAAAACTACACTTTTATATTCTGGTGTTTAAGGAAGAAAATATAGTCTAAGAGCTAGAGCCAATATTTCGGCGTTATCCGTAATATGACATTATAGTCTAAGATCCCGATAGAGAACGACCTTCACCGAGCTGGTTAATGGACCAAACATATTTTTTATGTAATTTAATATATTAAAAAATTTATTGCATATGGGTTGCCTATCGAATTTCAGTACAGGATATTTTTAATTAATTTTTAAAAATTTTTGTGCGACTGAGAGGTCCCTACCAACCGTCCCATGCGATAGAAGAGGAAACAACATAACAGCTGAGATTTAAATTGTTTTCAATAATTTCAATGAATTTTAATTTGTCAGTATATATCTATAGATACATTAATTATATAGAGCAAATTGCTTTAATTTTTTTCAGTTAATATTTTTAAATAGGAAAAAAAAGAAATAAAATTTGCAAGATTAGAATTATATATGTATTGCTACAACCTTCTTATTAACTGAAGATTTATATATACTTTAATGTAACAAAATATATACACATATATATTTAATTGATTGAAAAAAAATTAAAAACTAATCCTTTATTTTAATATGAAACTACTCCAAAATAATGCTCAGAATGTACCCGTCTATCGCTATCCTTTTTGTCTTCAAGAGCAGAGAGCATGCGCACTCTCTCTCCTTAAAAGAACGGGATACAAACGCTGTTATGTTGTGTCCTCTTCTATCGCATGGGTCAGTTGGTAGGGACCACCCAGTCGCACAAAAAATTTTTAAAAATTAATTAAAAATATCCTGGACTGAAATTCGATAGGCAACCCATATGCAATATATTTTTTGATTTATTAAATTACATAAAAAATATGTTTGGTCCATTAACCAGTTCGGTGAAGGTCGTTCTCTATCGGGATCCTATACTATTACTCTTTGTCAATATGTTTATTCCATACAGATATTTATAGTTTCGTTTAAAGTTAATTTTTGCTTTTTTACATTTACACTTCATGCCGACAAAGAAAACAAAGGATTCATGTCGATAAAAAATGCCGCCAAAAAAATCTTTTGTCGGCATTTTTTGTCGGCAAGAAATGTGATTGCAAAAAAAGTAAAAATTAACTTTGAACGAAACTAGGCGAACTTCCTAGTGGTTACGGAGAGTGAAAATTGCCAGTTTTTTGGGGGAAATTAACGTCATCAATAATATGGATAACATTATTTCCAGTCAAAGCTGTTGTTACGATAATTTGAAATCCCAAAAGTCGGACACCTGAGTAGATACAAAGGAGGTGCCAACTTTCACCTTTTATAGGTAACTCCTGTAGCCACTAGGGTGATGCCCGATGGATGACGGCGAAATTTCACCTCTAGCTCTCTTGCTAATAAACCTGCCCCTATCTAGTTAACCAGGAAAGCAAAAACGAACAAAGTTTTTGCCTAATGTTTATATTTCATTTTATTATTTATGTTTATTATATAATTTTTGTTGTACTTAATAATTCAATAAATAAACCTTGAATTAAATTTGTTTTTTACATATTTCGTCTTAAACAAACGTGCGTTATTAAAAAAACATCGAAAAGAAGTTGACCCTGCAGGCCATCCTAATTTTAGAAACCAGTAAAATATTTTTTGGTTTTGAGCTGCTTGGGCTTAAGAAACTGTTTTTATGCTGTTTTAATTTTCTTAAGTTTAAAAATAATAATAAAAAAAGGAAATGTGTTAAAAGCTATAACTTATTAACGCGTTGAGCGATTTTAATGTTCGAGGTGGCAATCGCAGTTGTTTGAATGTTAAAAATGTTATCCTAAGTACAAAACTAATTAGTTGAAAAATCTTAGGATTTTTTTTTTAATTTTTCAACAACGATATCACACAAACGAATCAAACGATATTGATTTTCAAAACGGCATTTGATTTGATTAGGTTATGGAATTAATTGTTACCACTACAAATAGTCTCTTGTTCTTTCTTAAATTTTTAGAATCTGCTTCAACAAATGACTTCAAATGTCTAAATTGACTGGAATATACATATAGGTATACAGACATCCTCGCGGGAAAAGTCAGGATGGCTTCCTAGGGCCTCAAAACGTGAAGACCCGTGAAAACTCGATCTTCGAAAATCGGGTTGAAACCAAGAACTTCTCGATTAAAAAAAACAAATTTTAACACGGAAAATTAATAATAAAGTGGCGAATGTCATCTTTTAAAATACGTTCTCTTTCCTTTAAAAGTGCTTATTGCAATAATTGATTTAAACTTAAATTAGTAGGGACACGACTTCGCATACCTCGCTTAAGCATGTCCTAAATATGTTAAATCTATTACCAAACAGACTTAATGTTATTCATCTCATAACAGGAATATTTTTATCTTTTAAGTACTTTTAAGTAATTCTTGCAGTATGCTGTCTGACATTTCCATTCACCAGAAGAAAGTGATTATCAGAAATTAAACATAAGAGACAAAATATTCTGGAAAGCTTTATAAAAAATGGCCCTTGGTAAGCCAGGCGCATCAGTAGATTTATATTAATTGAATATATTAAAAGTATACATTTCAGAAAAAAATGTTTTAGATAAAAGTTGTAGGTCTCTTTAAGACAAACAAAAAAGTCCTGTAATATTTTTTGTACAGGGTGAAGTAAAAAGTTACGAATTTTTTTCCATTTTGATTTGATGTCACGCCCAAACGGCCATACCGATTTGGTCCATTAACGAACTTGACCGAGATTTTGGGACGATTGATTTTTGTACCAAATTTCATTTCGATCCGGTTTTGAGGTCAGGGAGGCCCAAAACGAAAAACTGTAGTGAAATTTTCCCGAAGTCGTGACCTGCGAACCAGCTGAATAGTAGATATAAATCTATTAATATGCCTGGTAGCAGTAAAGGAACCCTTTTAAGTAATAAACAATTCTGTGTAGCCTGCAGAGAGGCTTACACTGTGCCTTTTAGATAGTGTTCCTTAGAGCTGAAGGTTAATTCCAATAAACGCTTTTGTGGTCTTTGCTATACTCTGTTACGACTATCTAGAGAACTTAGAGAACTGAAATTTACTATTAATTTTCATTGTTTATGTTTTCTGGCAAACAAAACGCGTCCAAAACAATGACACCTATAAAGCTGTGGACCTGTTTTAGGTCTACCACTGGAAAATCGGCTGTTCTTTGTCTAGCTGGAGGTTACGTTTGTTTGGCAAATGCGACATGATTATAATCTTTTGTCTACGATGGTTGATTTCTATGGCATTTTGGCTAAGCTCCAATATAGTGTCTTTGTCCCATTCAGATTTACTACTCATTTTTGTAGTGAATTTTCTCACAAAGCTAAATTTCTTTCGTATGTTATCTTGAGGCATTTAATTAAATTAAAATGAATGAGGTCTTTTCTTGATTGTTCCTCTTTTTACCATTCCATATACTGTTCCTTACACTTTCTACTTGAATGTGTAGTTGCGTGAGATTTGGCATGAACCCATTGCTTCAGTGATGTATGCACAGGATAGTCTTTGAATCTTCAAGTAGAAGTCAGATTAGCTCTTGTGCTTCAAGTTACTGCCCCATAAGTGATGATTGGTCCACTATTGCCATGTACATCCATTGCAATATCTTTGACTTCCAACCCCAATGTAGAACCTCTAATGGTTCTGCACACCATAAGGGTTTTGTAACTTTGTGCATTATTTTGTTTTCGTGTTTGTTCCAGAGTAACTTGTTATATAGGGTAGCCCTAGGTATTTAACTTCTGTTTTCCACTTAAAGATATTTTCACCTACTTTGACGGTTTTTAAGTTGGATTTCTTTTTTTGATAGTGGTCTTGTTGGGATTGATATTAAGTCACACTGAATTATACCCATCTTTTGCTTTGTTCAATTCTCTCTATACTATTTCACAAAGAACATTTAAATACCACCCTCTTGCGAGGATAACCATGTCATCGGAATACCCTTGGCAAGGTATACCTAGTTCGGCCAATTACCAGAGTAAGCTGTCCATAGTAAGACTCCACATATGGAGATACAACTCCTACCTGGTCGTATTGATGGAGATAGTGTCCTAGCCTATCTTTATTTCTACAATTCTTGAAGACGACTTTGTTATAATTATTTAAAAAAAAATGTGAGCCGTCACGGGACGCCTGGCAGATGTGAAACATCGACATTATTGTGTAAAAGTAATATGCAGAAAAGAACAGATTGTGATAGGAACTAAATATGTCATAATGATAAAATAAAATATTACGATTTTTTCCAGATAACGATGACTATTTATTGAATAAATTTAAAAAGTGATTTCGTTTAGCTTTTTATTTAATTGCCTTAAATTCAATAATCTTAAAAAAGGAAATTATTAAAACACAAATTTATATAGAAGTACGTTACTATATTAATATAATTGTAGTTACTTCATAATTTTAGTACAAACAAAAAGCGATACTAAATAAAAAATAGGAAAATGATGAATTTAACTATGAATACAACTTTATCGTTGAATAACTTTTAAACGGTATTTAAATGGGAAATGTATTATGGTTTAGGCACGGGTTAATGTGAATATTAAGGGCTGGTTAAGGTCTGATAATTTTTGTTAGGTCATAATCTAAAAATTTGATGGGTGTTTGGAGAACAAAACCAAATCTGGGAAATAACGGACACCCCAATGTATATAGGTACTCACTTATTTTTATTCATATTTTTTCATCACTTTCTTTATTAACACTTTGTTTATTCATATTTAAAACTAAATACACAAATTTTACGCGGACAACTATATGACAACTATTCACCAACAATCAATTTTGATTGACTAGCTGTCAATTTTACAGGTCAGCAAAATATGTAGGTATATTATGTTGCCTATACAAACAAACATTTTTAGATATATAGAATAGATAGTAGGCGGAATCGAGTTTGGTTTTTATGAAACAATTCATACCCTGTCCCGCCAAATTTTTTAATCAATGAGCTTTTTCCCCCCATTGTTGGCGCGCCACCGTCGCGTCGCTCAAAACATGACACCAATTTCATATAAGATATCAGTACATCTCTTATCGATTATTATCGATGCGTTAGGTTTTTTACGTCATGACGTCACCGTCACCACGCGAGAAATCTGATTTACGTGCCGCTATAGATGTTTCACATCAAAAATGATTTCCCGATCTAACAGAAAATATTTAACAATTTTATGAAGTCTGTATCAATTGACATAATCTCTACAGCTGTATATTTAACTTGGGTTAACAATGCATTCTGTTCAACCGCTTTTTGGAATAATGTCTTAAATAAACTTTTATCATTGTTACAGAATCTATAATTTAATAAAACAAATATGGTTCAAGTTACTGAAAGTAACTTTAAACAAAAAGATTCCAAAACCATGATAAAACTACTCAAAAATAAATTTAAAATCATGGTTAAATAATTTATGATTATGATGCTATTATAAAATTATATTATCTGGAAAATGTTTTATTATTAACGGTATTATAAATTTTAATATTTAAAAATATTTAAGTGCTACCATCTATCATCTTTAAAAAACTTTAGCTTCCTTAAAAGATATTAGTTCAAGATAATGTGGTTTATATATATATATATATATATATATATATATATATATATATATATATATATATATATATATATATATATATATATAAAATCTTTTTAGTATTGACACTAGAATTTTTTTTTCTAGGAAACACAATAATACAAAACTGTCCAATTATCTTCTCATCTTATCTTAATTTTAACTGCTAATGGAGGAAAAATTACATAATTATTCTTATATAAAAAGTACCTACCTTTACTGTTCCTGCCAAAAAACTTGAACAATAAAGTTATATTAAGAACTTTCACGAATTATGTGGATGTAATAATATGATACTAAAAAAATTAAAGGTTTAATAGCTGAATGGCATTTAAGTTCTGTTTTGCATAATTGATCATATATCATTCCACAAAATAACCATTAACTCATTCATTCATAAGGATTAAAATATTTACGACTAATTGATTTCTCATGCAATAAAGTGTGAAGGAGTAGTTTTTGGTATATTTATGAGGAAATATTGCTATTGCTCGAACAAACAACTTTGTATTCCTGCAATCTTTCTATCAAAGAAACACAAATTTGATTAATTACTGCAATAAAACCGGAAACTTTAAATTTATCTTTCGGTGATAGATTTAAGTTTTATCCTGTCATGCTATCGAGCTGATAAATCTTTAAATTTTTTTCTGGTGCTTGATTATACCTACATGGTCATCAGTATTTTATATTTGTTTAATTTCTTCTTCTAATTTGTCAAAAAACGTTTCTATTTAATTTGACCAATGATTTAAACGACTTTAATACCGCATAACTTTAATATCTTGTTTGTTGCGTCAAATCATTTTAAAATACTGTTCCATATAATGAAAAATAGAGAGATTTGAAATGTTTCTTTATATCTGATATTTTTTTTTACTAATTAACAGAAGATATACTGGTTAGAGATTTTTTCACTTTAGAATACCATATATGATAATGGTCAATGTGGCTGCAGCTCTACATTACCAGCGATTTTTCACTACGAATTTTTTTTGCTGTCTAAATGCTGTAACTATATCTTAATAAAATTAAAAAAAAATTATCTCCTGATACACAAGAGTTGGACGCTGCTTTTCCTACGGATTAAGTATAGTGAGTGAGTGACGAAAACATGGTACAAACGCTAATAAATCATTATTCTACTAAATTAAGACTATTGTCTCTTTACATTTGCACTGAAATGTTTGGTGGTATCAAGTATGTGAATATATAAATGTATATATAAACACATGAACAAACATAATACTCCACTTAACCAAATGAGCTCAAGCTTGTATTCGACTGATATGTTTGGTAGTTTAACAAAACTTGGAAATGAAGCAAAGCAATAGTTTTAAACAGAAATCTACAAAAAAGACTGTATTTTAAACCATTTTTATTATTTAGTTATTAACAGAAACAATTCAATAAACAATAAGTACACTGAAAACGTTAATAATTAAATTAAAGTGTTTAAACTGATTCTAGTACCGTTTATGGCCTCCTCTACTTCTTATAACTTCATTCATTCGCTTTGGCATGCTGGAAATCAGATTTTTGATAACATCTTGGGGGATACTCTTTCACTCTACAATTATTGCATCTAACAGCTGATTCTTGTTAAGAAGTGAGGATCTCTGAGTGCTCACTTTTTTTTTGAGAACGTCCTATAGGTGCAATATGAATTTTAAGTCCGGACTATTGGCTTGCCATTTCATTACCTCAAGATCAATTGCTTTTAGGTAGTTAACCACTTGCCTAGCCACGTGGGGACGAGCATTATCTTGAAAGAATACACAATTTGGTCCCACATGTTCAAGAACGATACTTTCGAGGTAATTATCCAAATTCATAGATCTCATGGGATAAGAACGAACTCTGTGCTGCCATTAAAACAGATTCCTCTCCATAACATTACTTCACCAAATGGAATTTTGAGAACAACATTGCTGCTAGCAAATCTTTCTCCAGGTCTTCGCCAAACATGCTCACGTCCATCCGAAGATTTTAAGTTGTACTTAGTCTCATCTAAAAGAACGTCCAGTTGTGATGGCTAAGAGCGAAACGTAATCTTGCAGATTCGTGTTCCGTAGTTAAAGGTTTTTTTTTACAGTTCGAGATAATATTAGTACATTGCGAGTAATAGCCAACTTATTTCGTAAAATTGTACCAGTGACTGTTGTGTTTCGAAAAACAGACACATGCCGATAGTGGTCGTCTCTTGCATCTGTAGACTTTTGCGTGCGCCCTTGTCCAGGTCTGCAATTGTAAGATCCTTTTTGGTTTAAGCGTTTAACCATACGACATTGGAATGATTTCTTCCTAACAAATTAGCAACATAACATATAGAGTATCGTTCTGCCAGTTAAGTTGATGTCTTTACCGCGTCCTCTACTGAAAAATCTCTGCCACAATTCATTTTCTAAGACTGAAACAACCACTACTAAAATGAAATCTTTTGCTAATCAACAATTTTTTGTTACGACAATGTGGGCCCCATCTATCTAGCGGCCCAAATTGCGAAATTTGAGGTTTAAAACAGTGCTCCGAATTGGTCACTAATTGGTCATAATTGGTCACTAGGTCCGACTAATTGGTCATTTATACAGAAATTTTTGCAATGAGTTTAAAATATCAAGGTCATCCCAAAAATGTTAGCGGCTCTATTTGATCGTACAGAGCTCAATCAAATTGAATTTAATTGGTCACAAACTGGTCAACATTGGGCAGTATATAATAAAAATTGGTCAGCGTTATTGACGGAGTTATTGACTAAATAATGACTTTCAAGGTCAGAACCATCTATCTAGCGGCCCAAATTAAGAAATTTGAGGTGAAAAACAGTGCTGCGAATTGGTCACTAATTGGTAATAATTGGTCACTAGGTCCGACTAATTGGTCATTTATACAGAAATTTTTGCAATGAGTTTAAAATGTCAAGGTCATTCAACAAATTTTAGCGGCTCTATTTGATCGTACAGTGCTCAATCAAATTGAATTTAATTGGTCACAAACGGGTCAACATTGGTCAGTATATAAGGATAATTGGTCAGCGTTATTGACGGAGTTATTAACCCAAGCGACCCAAAATAAAAAATTTCGATTCAAAACAAAGATTCAAAATTTCTCAATTTGGGCCGCTAGATAGATGAAGCTGACCTTGAAAGTCATTATTTAGTTAATTAAGCTCTGTACTATCAAATAGAGCCGCTAAAATTTTTTGGATGACCTTGATAGTTTAAACTCATTGCAAAAATTTTTGTATAAATGATCAATTAGTCGGACCTAGTGACCAATTATGACCAATTAGTGACCAATTCGGAGCACTGTTTTAATCCTCAAATTTCTCAAATTGGGCCGCTAGATAGATGGGGCTGACAATGAGGTCAACTTTCAAAACAAGTTAAAATTATGACAAACTTAATCATGATAATATTAAAGACGGAATATTCTACTAGGTATATATTACATCTATTTAAAGCTCAAAAAGTTAGTTCTTCTAGTGACTTTTTTACGTCACTCTTAATTTCAAGCCATTTATTACACTTTATTATGATTCCCAGAATTTCTAGCAATTTTTTTAAACAATTTTGCATGTAATTTGCTGAGCAAATACAGTAGTTTTTAGATTTATGAAAAATCAACGCAATATAGTAGTATCTGGTTATATATTCATCAAATAAACCTCTTTCCTGTATGCAAACTTTCTATTTCTAAATATATTCGGTCAAATACGTTTGACAATTTTTTTTAATGAATATGATAGTTATGGTTCTCTGATTTTAACGTTTGCATTGATATGAATCTAAAGCTCTAGTTTAGACAACGTCAGTGAAAGACTCACAAAGATTTCTTGTGATAAAAATATACGCGAAGAAGATTGGTTTGATAAGAAGTTGCAGTTATCGTTAAATAGTAATTTTGATAATGTTTCAACCACTACCTACTAGTTGATATAATTACGTGATGGTATAGTAAAAGCTTGATTCTAATTCCTGATATAATGGAATAAAATTTGCTAATTATAGACACTTTCTTGTAGTTATATAATATTGTATATTGTTATTTTTTGGCTAAATAGAACAATGGAGTTAAATTTGATGAGTAGCAAACAATAATTATTGTACAGATGTGCTAATTCTAAATTTCTTACTAAAAGAATTGTTCAAATTATATAAATTATTATGTACTTAAATCTATATTATTATTGGTCTAAAAAAATGAAACAAAATTTTGTAGGCAAAGGTTTTTATACACTTTTTAGTAATTTAATAAGTTAATACATGATTTTCACTAGACAAATTTTATTGCTGATTAAAAATAACAAAAATATATATCAATAATATAGTTTTTTCTACGAGCGTGCGAAAAATAGGTACTTTGCGCACGCGCTTAAGCGCAAAATTTAATTTTGCGCACTAGTGCGGACAAGACGTAATTTTGCGCACTAATGCGGACAAGACGTTATTTTGCGCACTAGTGCTGACAAGGTTTAATTTTGATTAACAAAGTACCTACCATTATAGTTATTTATGATATAAGTGTTAAAAGTACATTTTTAAGGCACGCATGTGAAGGTTTGCAGAATGAGCGAAGCGAATTCTGCAATTTACATGAGTGCCTTAAAAGGTACTTTTAGCACGTATATCATACAATATTTTTTCTACAAACGTTCAAAAAATGCAATAATACAGTTTGAATTAAATTTTAAAAACCTTTATTAATACATCCAAAGGAGATAATTTTAAATTGCATCGTATATTACGTACCTTAGCAACCATTGTTGATTTAATTGTTTACGAATGTTTTGATGCATCTGTCAGACGTTTGTTAGTTTTATTTAAAACGTAGTTAGGGTTGTAGATTTTTCTTAAAATGGAAGAAAGTAATGAAAATGATCCATTTGAAGACATAGAGGTGGCGGCCAATAGAGCAATCCTCGATTTGTTGCCGAGAAAATCCAGGGTTCAATACGATATAGCCTATAATAAGTTTCAGAAATGGTGTGAAGCAAAATGCGTTTCTGGAAAATATACTGAAAATGTATTTCTGGCCTATTTTGAGGAGAAAGCAAAGGTATGGAAGGCATCATCTCTGTGGTCAAATTATTCGATGATCAAATCTATGCTACGTATAAATAGCGACGTAGATATCAGCAAATATATTAAGCTTATCGCGTATTGACGTTTGCTTTCAAAATTTGACAATTCACTTTTACCAGCAGTGCCATAAACATTTTAAGTGCTATAAAGTGATTTTAAGGCACTCAGTGTCTTAAAGTGACATTTTTAAGGCTTCTATGGAGTGCTAAAAATGGCATTTTTAACACGTTTGTAGAAAAACAATATTTATACACCAGTAAAAACGATTCTATGACAATGACATTTGCCGTTAGTGTCAAACAAATTAATTTGTCAATCTTTCCATTATTTTAACTACAACTAATAAGTAAGTCCAAGCCCAGAATTTTTAAAAAACAATGGAAAACATTGAAGCAGAAGACAATAAGGAAATAGCGGTTCATATTTTAGACAAAGCCGCGGGTACCTGCCATAGTCTAATACCCCAAAGGTCGTCCCAAAAATTTGAAAAGCAATATGCAGAGTTTAGCAAATGGAGTGATATAAATAAAGTGAAGCCCTTTAGAGAAGAAGTATTCTTAGCCTATTTATCGGAACAGTCGGAAAAATATAAGCCCCCAACGCTATGGTCCAAGAATTCGGTTCTGAAAACTATGTTTAAAATCAAGTTAAATTTGGACATTGGAAAATATTTTAAACTGACCGCCTTTTTAAAGAGACAAAATTTAGGGTACAGGCCTAAAAAATCTAAAGTGTTTACTCAAGAAGAGATAACCAAATTCATGGAAGAAGCTCCCAACGAAACTTATCTTATGGTAAAAGTTGCTACAATCTTCGGCTTAGCAAGTGCTTGTCGCCGTGAAGAGTTGACAAAAATAACTTTAGACGATATAAAAGATATAGTCCATTTCACCGTTTTTGGCCGATTTGATTTTAGAAACCACTGAAATAAGATTAAACTGTCATCCAAGTTACCAATGGCGGAGAGTTTTTTTTGTCTAAATAAGGTCGTAAGTTTCTGAAACTATCAATGTAGTTTGACATCTACAAAAATATGACATTAATAATTATTAAATTCAACCCTTCAACAACGAGCCGTACATGAAGGTTACTAGGAATGTGAATTAAGTCAAGACTTCCGTATTGAATACTTTTTATCTACCGGTGAAACAAGATGCAGTTACGTAAGTGTTGTATTAAAAAACAAACGTCCTCATTTAAATTTCTAACTTGCCTGTATCTGAGAGAGATGTAACTCTAAATTTACTTCGAGTATGATTTCTGTCATCGGCCAAAAACGGTGAAATGGACTATAAACAGAATTTAATTCTAGTTAAAATTAGAGACTCAAAAATCATAGTGCCAGAAATTTTGTGATTACATCTGAAGCCAATAATGGAATATACCTGCAATGATATCGTAAATATTTAAATATTCGGCCTCATATTACTTCACATCGGCGTTTCTTTGTGTATTATAAAAACGGCAAGTGTACATGTCAGTGTGTCGGAATAAACACATTCGGCAAAATGCCATCTGAAATAGCGGCTTTTCTGGGCTTACCCAACCCAGAGCTATACAAAGGTCATAGTTTCCGCCGCAGTTTGGCGACAATATTAGCTGATAATGGAGAACAAATTACTAATATTAAACGTCTCGGTGGTTGGAAATCCACAGCTGTGGCGGAAGAATATTTGGAGGAGTCATTAAAAAATAAGAAAGAAATGTCAAACAAAATTTTGCAGATGTCATGTAGTACCACCACTACTAGCAGTACTTCTACAAGCGTCGAGACCCAGCATAACAATGGTCTAAATTCACCAGATATTGCTGAAAATCGTTTGCAAGAAAATATTATTTCAACTCCAACTGGCACCGACGGAACCTACAAAAACAATACAAAACAACTAATTTCCTCCATTGAAGGAACCGCATCTTCAGCATTAACCTTGCATAATGCTTCACATTGTTCATTTATTTTTAATATAGTTAATAATAATTAAATGAAATAATTAGTTTTTGTTATATAGTTGTTGCTTAGTATTTTGTTATGAATATAATTTTTTAAATTGATTGTCTAATTTTTTATTTTTATAAATGTTCTCGCTCGTAGAAAAAATACTGTTCCTAACTCTCGCGCAAAGTGTCTTGTTCGCACTCGACTGCTGCCCGAACTCCGCTTCGCGTCTTTCAGTCAACTGCAGCCAGCGTGCAAACGAGACTTACTTTGCGCACTAGTTAGGAAATATATATTTTAGTTTGATGTGCTTTAAAAGCATATCTTTTAGTTTTTTTAACTATGTTTATTTTTCACTTTTTTGTTTTATGTGGTTTAAAAGTGCTTTTTGTTCTTTTTTAAACCATATTTATTTAAAACTAGCTGTACCCGGCACGCGTTGCTACGCCAATAACTAAAATAAATTTAAGAAAAAAAAAGAGGAGAAGAGATAGAGAAGGAAAGAAAGTGTATAGTTTTGTTTTACTTATCGCACCAAAAATATATTTTTCTAACTTATATTTATACGAATTTGTATAGATATCTATTAATCACTATTGAATTTGATACATGGAAGCGCCATCTAGTGGTAACTACAATTAATACGAATATCATATTTATCTTACCCATTAAAAATACATCATCATACCGATTTTCATGACAATCGGTTGAACGGCGCAGAAGTTATTACTCTGCAACGCCACCTGGTGGCTAGTGGCATCAATGAGCATATTATACAAATCTTCTCCGTAAAAAAATACATATACATACCAATTTTCAAGACAATCGGTTGAACGGGACAGAAGTTGCTACTCTGCAGCGCCACCTGGTGGCGAGTGGCATCAATAAGCATATCATACAAACCTTCTACGTGGAAAAATACATATACATACCAATTTTTATGACAATCGGTTGAACGGGGCAGAAGTTGCTACTCTGCAGCGCCACCTGTTGGCGAGTGGCATCAATGAGCAGATCATACAAATCTTCTCCGTGGAAAAATACATGTACATACCAATTTTCATGACAATCGGTTGAACGGGGCAGAAGTTGCTACTCTGCAGCGCCACCTGGTGGCGAGTGACATCAATGTACATATAACACAAACCTTCTCCGTGGAAAATTACATATGTATACCAATTTTCATAATAATCGGTTCAGTAGTTTTTGAGTTCATTGAGTACATACAGACATACATACATACAGACATACATACATACATACATACAGACAAACATTCATTTATATATATATAGATCTGTTGTCTTTTTAAGTGGATCCTGCCTGACAGAACTTGCGAAAGAAGCATAGTTTTAAAAAAATTATAGCCATAATCTTTATTACATTTCAACGCTTCTCAGGGTTATTTTTGTATTTACCAAATTTTTGATTTGTGAAGTTTGTGCTTAGCCGCTCTATTTGCTTGAAGCAAAAATTCTAAATTACTACATTAAAGAATAAATTAAAAACTAAAACTAAATAATTAAGCATAAAAACTTATGTTATATTTAAATAATAAAGTTTGTGAATTGTAACTATCGTTGGAGTTACACACTCAAGGCAAGTGATCATGTAACTTTTTTTTTCTTAGTTTAATTTCTTGTTTATCTAATTTCTCTTTACTTGTCTAGTTAAAAAATCGTATTATTGTAATACTCAATCTACTACAGTAATATACAATTCCTAGTTAACTTTTTATTTATATTTGCCATCTGTTTTTTGCCAATCTATTGAACAAGTCAATTACAAAAACCACACACTTGCTGTTTTAAGCTTAAATAGTACCTAACGTAATAAACAATACTATCTGTCAATAAGTATCCTTATACACTAAATAAACCAATTATTGTAACATGATAAAATTAATTTATCTGTGGTAACTTGCGTGTTAATTTTGGTTTATTACATTTGCTTGTAGTATTATTTTAAACTAAAATGCTATTAAAACGATAAGCAACCTGTCAGTTAATAATAGTGTAATATTTACACCTCACATTTGTAAAATCTAGAATATGGCTTTTATAAAACCAGTTTAAAAGAAAAATATCCCTTTTAGTTAATATTTTATAAATAACGTACATTAGGTGATAGTTTTCTTAAATATATCTTAAAATCATTAATAAATGTCATATCTCTACATAATGGACACGCAGATGAAAACTTATGAGAACATTACTAAGAATTTAAAGTCTTTAAGGATAATTTCTTATACTTAAGTTGCACAAAATATGCGAGGTTTTAATTTTAACAGCAAAACAAGATTCTTTTAAATCACAAGATCTTTTTCACATGAATATGTTATGCAATCTAGTTCGCTTCGGATTTTTACATGCATTATTGCAAGTAGCTTTGCCTAATCATATGATAAGTTTTGAAACGATTTGATGCTTCACTGATGTTTGATACGTACTTATTTACGAGGTGTGAAAAGGTCAGTTTATTAGATCGAGTCATAAATGGACTTGACATTTTATCACTTGACCGTTTAGTATTCGGGTCGATAGTTTATCGTACGTGAGAAAATAAAAATCTTAATGTTATTACTAGTTTTCAAAATTTCTTAATAAATAATTATTTAAATTGTTCCTTGAATGGAAATTTAAATAGTTATAATATTCATAAAATAAATTAATTACAAGATATAAATAAAGTAAATAACCTATTATGTTAATAATGACCATTAAAAATTAAATTTAAATTAAAAATAAAAACAATATATTTTTGAAATTAACAAATTAAATAAACAAAACTCGACATTAAGGAGAAAGTAAAAAAATATTATTTTCGACAGAAATCAAACCTTTGATAAATATTAAACTATTTGGTCACGGATGCCTCGCGGTTAGTCTAGATTAAACTCACTCGTCTATGGCAACCAGCCAGAGAGAGAGATTACCTGCTAAAACAACATTAAAACATCAAATTCGAAGTCACTATTTTTTGGTCCTTTAGTCGGTTAAGAAACCGGTATGTTAAATTTTTAGTAATATAGTTATAAGATTGTAAAAATTTAGGAATTAGACAAACCAGAAATAAGTTTAAGAAGAAATTGAAATCAGTTTAAACCGTTTGGCTATGAATGAAACTAGTGGTTATTTGATCAATTTTATAAAGGATTTTCAAAATGTCTTAAATAGCAAGATTATTAAAAAATCTTACTAAACGAAAATTTAGAACAGGCAGCAGAGAAGTTAGTTAAAATTTAATGTTTTTATTGTCAATTTGACAACTACTTGCTCTTTTTTTATTTACGTCATATATGTGCTTAACATTACTTAAAATAAGATATGACCAAAAACTTCAAATAACCACTAAGCAATGGGTTAAAGTATGGGTCCTGCTAATGGATGTTTAAAAGGCTTTCGACAAGGTTTGGCACGTCGGCCTTATCAGTAAGTTAAATAACATTCACCTCATTCACATTATTAAATGAAATTGCTCCTACCTCTTTAACAGAATAATCCGTATTAAAGTCAAAAATGCAATTTCAGAACCATTGACCCCCTTTTCAGAAGTTCCACAAGTGTCCATCTTAACTTCTATTCTCTATACTATCTACGCTAGCAATATCTTCCATCTTATCCAGCTATACGCCGACAACATGACCCTATACATCTCCGTAACTAAAATTCTCAACCAAAAAGACTGCTGGATCAGTTCTCTACCTGGTGGAGCATATGTAGAGTAGCCCTTAACTTTACTAAAACCCAAACCTCAACCGACGAGAAAATCTCACTTTCGACAATATGAGCATCTCACTATGGGGAAATAGATCGTTGCTCAAGACCAGGTAACCTATTTGGGCGTGCGATTGACTCAAACGCTCAGGTGGGACACCAAAGTCAAACTCATCATCAATAAAATGAAAAGGCAAAAGCGTCCCTTTTGGATGCTCTGGCTGGTAGACTCGGAAGATATCACTCTAAAACCCTACTTTATACTTAAAATACTTATATTCCACCTCTTGTCGATTATAAGGCCGTGTCATGCTGTGCTCTTCCACTGAGACCCTTTCATTTGCGTTTTGCCACAGGGTCAGTCATTATCCACCTTTACCCAAGGTATCGCTCGGACTCTAGAGGGAACGAACATCACCTACCTCCCAGCGGACCCTTCATACTCACTGGAATAAAGGAAAAAAGAGAACCTCAAGAATGTTGAAGATCAAGATCACCCTTCCCTTCTTAAAGCTCCTCCGAACTGTAGACAGGGACCTGTCTACAAAACTCGACAACCTTCTTGACGAAACACCCCTCTCCTACAGGTAGATACAGGATGATGACAGGATCACACAAAAAAAAACTTAGCGCTTAACGCAGGTATCTGTAGTTCCCTACGGCCTTGCCAAATGGGATGCCTCACGCTGAAGAAGACACGCCACAACGTCAATCCTCCAAACCCATATTTGCACAACGTGTAACATTTATTCCATCCCAAACCCCACCATCTATCTCTAAAAAGTCCTATAACAGTGTCCTTTAAATGTACCACCCAAAACCCACCAACATTTCTCATCTGTAAACCGATTACTCCTTGTATCCTTATAAAAGTCAGATTTTTTTAAATTTGCTTGAATTTTTTAACTTTTTTATTCTAAATAATTAATTTAATAAATAACAGCATAATTTAAAAAGTATATTCAGGAAAAACGCTTTATTGTCTAACTTAGTATTAGTCATTTTTATTTAATGAACCGAAAGTTGTGAAACTGTTTGTAATATTCCGCGATCTATATCAAAATGCCAAGATATTAAAAACCAGTTAAATATTCATTAAGTCTTCCTATTTTAAACAAGTTTAATATATAAATCACTTTTTCAAACAACAGGATTAATTTTAATAAACCTTGATATTTAAAATACATAAATTTTATATAATTGACCGTAAAATGCAACTTACTATTTGGTTCCTCTTATACACAGTGAAATAGTTCAAAAATAATTATTTGGCAGTATCAGTTAATATTTATAATAAAACATTAAAGTTTTCAAAATCATTATTGTGTAAATCATAATTTTTTACGTTTTTCAAGAAAGATACCAACAGTGAGCTAGAACAGTAACCCAGCTGTTTTAAATTAACCAGATAATAAAATATAAACACAGATAAAAATGTAGTACCTATAATTTAAACAGGTTGGTTAACTTTTAGTAACGTTTTTTTTATTATTATTATAAAAAAAATATTATTACTTTAAAACAGACACACGCATAGCGGATAAAGTCGTATTTGTATAGCCTGTCGTGTTCTACAATGTATATAAATATATCACATCAAAGTTCAGATATCCTAGGAAAAATTTTTTTAAATCAATATCTATCTATACTTATAATAAATCTGTAGAGAGGTCAATTCTGTACATGAAATATAATATTTCCAAAATAACTATCAGGGGGTGATTAGGGATCGATACTGATGCCAAAAATGAAATCAGTAAAATTTTTGTATAGATATAGGATCCAAAAATGTGGTTAGATTTTTTGTTTTACGTCTGTCTGTCTATATGTTTGTGCGCGCATCACATAAAAACTACGGATCCGATTCGAATGCGGTTTTCACATATGTATTTGTCTTCTTTTAAGTAAATATCGGGTGTATAAAAATTTCTCCCCCACCTTTTTACGGTGTGGGTTGGGGAAGAAATTTTTATACAACAATCTATACATTACGCGAACGACGTCGCGGGTACATCGATATAGAACCCAAAAATGTGGTTATTTTTTTTACGTCTGTCTGTCTACCTATATGTTTGTGCGCGCATCACATGAAAACTACTGATCTGATTCGAATGCGGTTTTCACAGATGTATTTGTCTTCTTTTAACTTAACATCTGGTGTATAAAAATTTTTCCTCCAACCCCTTTAACGGGGTGAGAGGAGAAATTTTTATACAACAATTAACACGCCACGCGAACGACGTTGCGGGTACACCTAGTATTTAAAATAATTATTTACAGTACGATTGTAACGATCTATCTTATAGTTTTGTATTATGAATAATTTCACCAGACTATTGTTACCGTGCCTATATCGGTGAGAATTACTTAGTTTAAGAGTTGTAGTTCAAAAATTTACCGTGAGCGGTGTTGCAATAAAATTATTGACATTTTCTGATCGCGATTGGTAATTCTCGTTATTTTTTACGGGTTGGTACGTCAAACAATCTGATTATTTTGTGTTTAACTTTTTTGAAATAAGACAATTTTGTAATGTTTCCTTTAATTATTTTATTTATTTTGAGTATCTAAAAAAGGGTGATATTCTATTGATAGTAAACAAAATCAAGTAGTTTTAATTTAGCCAAACATCAGATTCTTTGATTATTCATCAAAGTCTGGACCAGTTTTTACACGTGTTTTAAGGATTAATTTACTATCAATAAAGTAGAAAAATCCAATTTGGCTAGAAACTGATTCAACTTGGTTGTTAATTCGATAAGGGATTAATTTTTAAATATTTGTTTCTATAAAGGGTACTTCCAAATTACTGAACTATATCCAGATAAGTTCCAGTAACTTTTTTGAGGAGAAGAAAAATAATTTTAAGATATTTCGTCCCGAATTTTTGAATTTGGAAGAAAAAATTATTCCTATTAAACGGATACCGTTACATATAAGTCAATTCAAGGGTTTTTGAAGACTTTCAATAAATAGATAAGAGAATAAGTTTTTAATTAACCTAATTAATCTTCTTTCATATAATATTTAAGTTTTTAATATTTTTTATTAAATTAAGTGTTTTTTGAAATAATTAAATTTGTAATAAATTATTTAAAACGGGCGTTTGTGTATAATTTGTTCAGTTTGTACTTCGGCGCCCTTCATTACATGTTTGGGGAAGGCCGGTAATACATTTAAAAGGTAACCTACGGCTTTATTGAGCTAGCTAGGGAAATAACGTCTTTTAGGACGTTTTAAATTTACACAATCACAGTTTTATTACCGGATTGGTCTATAGTCTATAGTGTACAGTGTGAATTTTTTCGTGGTCTTTTTAAACTCTTTATTTACTCTTGCTTTAAACTCTATGACGTTTTTGCTGGTATGGTTGATTCTTAAAGGCTTTTCCATGTATACAAGTAATAAAGTTTTGAAGCTGACAATAGCGTTTATGTGTGAAAAGGATAGTGGTAATGCTGTTTGTTGTACACTATTTTAATTGCTGTCACTCTGGGAAGTTAGGAATAAGGTTCCAAAACGTTTAAGTACTCTAATTCAGCAATCTCATGGGGTTCTGATATTATGATATTGGATACTGTGTTCCTTAAGGTGATTTAAGTGGTATTTGAATTTAGAGTTCTAACATAATACTTTTTGTCACCATAATTTGTCAAATTATGTTTATAAATTTTTCTAAAGTCAATCAGCATTTTCTGTTATGTTATTCTTTATATGTTTAATAATCTGCTTCGCTTCGCTCCTTCGATATTTATCCCATATCCGTTACTTCGTATTAATTTTCTTAAAATGGGATTGGCTAAACCATAGCTTTTTAGTTTTTTTTTGGTCGTAAGGGTACCTAATGTATAAATTAATTGTTAAAGGGTTTATTGATAACAACTGGTCTGTTTGCTAAATAATAGCATTGTTGATGGTTTCGCAGTCTACTATCCAAAAGTCATGTTTTTTCTGTGCTAGTAAGGTTTGATTTAATACATAATTTAATACTAAGCTAAATTGGTACAGTTAAGATTATGTGATCACTTAATCCAAGACAAGGCTTTGAATTTTTTATGCTTATTAGCACAAAAAACATAAAATGTTTTTTATTGATATCAAAAAATTGTATAGAATTTTAAACACATAAGATAAATAAGGCATAAAATCCTATAAATTAAAAAATATTTATATACAGCTCCATCTAATTAGAAGTATACAAACTCACCTAATGCTGATGTGTACTTGATTACAGGCCGCGTTATGACTTTCTCATACACCGGCCTAACAACAGGTACCACCTGTTTATAATAAGTCGGTACGACGTGTGGGATCAGATGATTAAGAGTTGGTACTACTTTTTTAATAGCTACGGGTTCTGCCGCTAGATGGACCGATGGTCCACTTTTTGAAACAACTGCGTTAAAACCATTAACTGGATCTGCTACATAATCAACGGTACGTATAGAACCGTCAGGTTCCACTAAAGAATATTGACCTTTTACTACATCACCATCACGGACTTCCTTTTGACTCTTTACATCACCGGTAGATGGATCGTGGACTCCGTATTTAAAAGCGTACTTTGGGTGAGCCTTAAAAAAATATAATTAATATCAAAATATATAAATAATTATAAAACTTTTTGTATGTAAATACTTGTTAATTTCAAAAACAACAATGATATTATTGTGAAAAGCCAATATAAAATAGATTTTATAAAGACTCCTATTAAATTTCAATTAATGTTTTTTAAGGCAGACAAATTAATATTTCATCTAATAACAATAAAACCATAAACCCTTGTTATATAATAGCATTTAATTCAGATCCTTTATTTTTTTTTTAATTAGGAAATCTTCAGAAATGATAACCGATTTGTTTGTCGAAAGTTTACAAAACAGAATCAATATAATTGTAGTATTTTATTAGTATTTTTAAATTTAACAAATTTGTTTAAAATAAAACATCATTAACATACGTAAGAGTTATTTAAAAATATATTTAAATATTTTAATTTTAAGTGTCATAAGTTCCCCTCATGAAAGGTAATAAAGACGCTACAAAAAAACTTATAGATAATATTTAAAATGATCCTTTCATATTTTGTTTAAAATTTTAAATAAAAATCATACAAGTTTTATCCATACAAAGACAAAAAAAGCAAAGAAATACGTAAGTGGTGTGTATCTTCAGATAAAATAATTAATTAAATATTGCTGCATTGATACTAATAACTAAAATATAGAAGGAATAATCAAGGAAAGACCTCGATCACTCCAACTTGATCAACCTTGGGAAATTCCCCAAGATGACATGCCAAAGAAATTTAACTTTGTAAGGAAATTTACGACTAAACTGGGAAGTAAATCTAATTGGGACGAGAACACCATATTGAGGCTAAGCCAAAAATCCATAAAATGGTACACGGACGGCTCCAAGACAGATAAAGGAGCAGGGGTTTTTGGACTTAAAACCAAATACTCAGAAAGCTTGAATGCAATCAGTTCAAAGATGGTCTGGAAATGCCTGGGCAAATTAGACGAACTAGGATAGAATAACACTGTTACCCTCCCATGGGTTGCAGCACACATAGGAATAGAAGGAAAACAAACAGCAGACAAGCTGGCAAAAGAAGGAGCTGAAACCCCATACCTGGGACCAACACCATACTGTGGAATTAGCAGTAGTTCAATCTTAAAAAAACTAAAAAAAAAATGAAAAGCGAAAAATCCAAGTACTGGTATGATCTAGAAGGACTAAGACAACCGAAGACGCTCCTGGGAAACTATAACCAGAAAAGATCTCACAGCGGTCTTAACCTTAGTAAGAAGAGCCTCCGAATTATAACAGGAATACTAACCGGACACTGCCGATTAAGAGGACATATGAAGAAACTAGGATTTGTAGATGAAGCAAACTGCAGATTCTGTGAGGTAGAGGATGAAACCTTAATACACATACTTTCAGAATGCATCGCATTAAGTAATTCTAGAGCCAAATAGGGTCATACGAAATAGAAAAGGAAGAACTACCTAACTTAAAAAACCCAAAGATATCCTAGACTTTCTATGGAAGGACTAAAAGAGCTGCTATAATTCTGAAAAACTTTCAGAAATATAGCAAGAAAAGGGGGACACAATAGATCTTATAGGTCGCAGTTGTATCTGTTACCCCTAACTGTTCATTCATACATACAAAATATAGTATTAAATAAATAAATAAATAATTAGACTTACATAATAATCATCCTTTCCTGTATATCCTTCGTATCCTTCATCAGGATATTCAGTTACAGCTCCTCCAAGTACTTCGTTTGTTACTATATACAGCGACACTATAATTACCTAAAAATAAATATTCCTAAAATCTACTATAACAGTTTTGTTATTAATTAGTCCCATAAAATAGGGTCAATTTTAAATATGCATATGTAAAGAAAATTACCATTAAGGTAAACTTCTTAAAAGAAATAGAGGGTGGTTCATTCTCATTAATAATGTCCAAATACTTAACTGTAGATTTTAGACTTCAAATTATGATGATATTGCCCAACATGCCTTTTACAAATATTTTTCCCTACCTAGAGTTTAAAGTATAAATGTGTATTTTGGTTAATTTTTACAAAATTTCAATTTAAACATTTTCAATTTTACGTAGAATTACTATTTTAGACCCTAATTTAGCATTTTTGATAGAGGGCACAATTTCTGCTTGGTTGGGCTTAATGAATTAAACCATTTTTTGTTGGCTGAGTTTTAAATAAAATATATAAAAAAGCCTAAAATTTTACGTGTATTTAATTCAGGCAATTCGATTCGGTTATCCTTCCAAAAATGCCATTAAATTGTAATTTTTTAACAAAAAAATATTCTTTATTTACTGTCACAATAACAAAAACTTTTAAAGTAAATGTTCAAAATGCTCACTATTTACTTTGTAACGTTTGTAACGTTGGTTTTCGAGCATCCCATCCGGACTATATATATTTTTATATTATCTATTGTTATCGCTCCGATACGAGAGGGGATTGCCAGTTGGTAGGAGCGAATTTGTCTTTTCGAGAGTATTTGATTTAAATGCGTTCATTTTATTGGTGAATTTGATTAAATTCAGAGTTATTTTCGACTACCTTCGCCCTTCTGTTCTGGTGAGTACCATTTTGCCTTGGTTTTAATTTTATTAGTTAAATATAATCCAAAATGCGGTGAATATAATATTTTATGTATTTTACTAACATTTTAAATTTTCGAATACATTTGCTATTGTTCAAGGTCAGTTTTTGTGGTATTATAATATTTAAACATGAAAGGTAATTAATTTTTTCTCGAAATTTGGAGAGACGTATAGCGATTGTGTTCGATAAATATTATTTGAAAGTCGGAGTTTTGACTCCAATTTTATTAATGGGGTTATTGCCAACTATAAGAAGGGCCCTATTAAGGACCAACTAAAAACATATGAGAAATTACGCTGTTAGTCGACAATCAGTTGAAGCCGACGCTATTTTGCAGTTCCGTTCCTCCATTAACGAAAATTCGACAAGAAGTCCCTTGAAGGGAGATTCATTCCGATTGAGGTTCCGACAGGTTGTCCCTTGGAAGGAACTCCATCCATCTTACAATTCCGTTTCACAAGTTATCGAATCTCCGTCAGAAGCCATCGAAAATCCCAAAGGTAAGAGAATTAATTAATTAATTTTACTAAACATAATTAAAATAATAAACCATTTTAAAACTGATTTTTTGAATTTTATTTGTGTGTCTGTACTTGGCGCCCTTTAACTAATGTTTGGAGGAAATTGGAAAAAACTCAGAAGGAAGCCACGACCCTCAGGAGGTAGCCTAGGGTAATTTTAAGGTTACAAAGTTGGCGCCCAACGTCAATTTAACCTTTAAGGGGCTAATTAAGCTAGAACTTAAATATACTTTAGGATCTACTTTCACAAATATCCAATAACCCTTGTCCATTATTTTTAATCTCATTCGCGTTGTACTGGTTTTTCTTATCAGTGCTTTTAGTTATACTGTAAAAACTACAATTTCTTTTACATTAACAACTAATATTAAATTGACTACTTTTACGTAACAACTTGTGCTTTTAACTCTCTTGATTTAACTCCGTCAATCCAATCCGAAAACAATATTGCCACTCTGCAATCCTTAATTGAACAGAAAATGTTATTATAAACAGACAAATTAAAAAATAGTAACAGTACTAAAAATTATTGGAACTGTCCGTTTTGTTTTCAGTAGTGCAGTATTGACGTAACAGAATTATAATTCCAAAATATGTAAATGTGGTTATAACTTTTTATTTATTAACATCAATATTTTTTACTGGGTTTTGGGTATTCATTTACTAACTCGAGTATCCAAATACATATGAACTATAATCCTAATATTTTTAACATCCTAAACAATGAAAGTTTTTTTACTTAAAAAATTCCCAACATTTATTCCGTATTTATGATTAATAATATATGCAAGCTACGTAGTCATATAATATTTGGTGTTTATTAATTTTATATCTTTTTAAATTATTAGTTATTTCTTTTGTCTGTATTCATCATATATGTTAAAAATATACACCTGCTTCCACATTTAGTATTTTATATATAATATTTATTCTAAATAAACATACATCTTCTTATAGTTACGAACTCTTTATAGTTGAGAACTGATTTTAACTTATTACTTTCCTCTACATGTTGTTCTGATTGGAAATCATTTAATAATAACTTTGTTGATAATTTCAAATAAGATGAATAAGAACTAACAAGTACAAAAGATCATATGGTAAGTGTATTCTTTCACCTTTGTTAAGGATTACCATATGTAGTTAAGTTTCACTATATTCTATAAATTATTTTAATTGTTTCATTAAGTTTATGTAAATCTCTTTCTTTAATTTTAACAATCTAGAGGTTTCTTAACATTGAACCTTCTTTCCAAGAAGTTAAGTGGCACCCTGATTAAATTATTTAATAATACACTACTCGAGTATCCACGACTCTCTCTCCTAAAAAAAACCTGAGAGTTCGTTCGGACCTTGTTTTCCCAATTTTCCGAGCAATTTAACAGCAAGGAAATTGAGTTACAATACTTGTATAGGGAATGTTGAACAGGATCATCATATTTTGAAAAATAGTGTCTGTAATTTAAAAATTCGAATATGACCCTGTATTTATACATTTTGTATACCTTGCATGTAAACAAAATTGTTAACCCTAGCCAGTGAAAGTTGTTAAAATTTCTTATACTTTTTATTTACTTACCTATAACAATGTAATAAAACAGTTTAACTGTAAATAATTTAAATACCCAAATATACTTTCTTCTCGTTATCATCTTGTATAGATTTGAATAAAGATAAATATTAGAATTCACACGAAATTTTGCATATAAAGTTAAAATCTATTTCGTTTCATTTGAATATAGCCGAGGCAATAAAGCACTAAAATCGGCCCTACCTCCGAAATTCGATTCGTGGAAGCGACAGGAAACTATGTGACCCTATGCGATCATACAATATTGAATAATTGCCAGAAAACTTATTTTTAAAGTGAATTTTAAACTTAACTCTTTATTTACTGGCGGAGAAAAGTTCAATTTTGTTATTCGGAGATTTTGGGGGTAGCTGTTTTCAGCGAACTGACATATCAGTGGCGGACGGAAATAAAAATATATTATACATCTTAAATTAATTTTTAATGTATGATGCTAACATAATTAAGAAGAATTTATTTTATATAAATTTGTTACTGCCCACTTTAAACTAAAAAAATACATACATTTAAAAAACAACTCAGAAACTCTCTCAGCATATTCGTAGCTAAATACAGTTTACAAAACCATTCCAGCTACCACACTGACAAGTTTTCACAACGGTCATTGTTATCGTAACGCTCGTTAACAAACCACTGCGCATTGAATGAGAGGCCACGTGGCTGTCACAAACTTCCGTTGGGCGATCTCTACTTCACTTAGTAGGGCTGTGAAAGTGATTAACGGAGTACCTGGTGTCCAGGCTACGTCGCCTCGTGTCCTGAAGTTTTCGGTAATATCGTAATACAATTGGTCAAAATTTCATACTTGGAGGTTATTGGACTTGCTGAAAACGAATATGACATTGAAAGTGATCTACCCAGGATACTTTACCATATCACCCTGCAGTTATACAATTAGTCAAAACTCATAACTGACAGGTTTATGCACACAGTTTAAAAAAAATTAGTTTTATTTTCAGTGTATTCACTGAAACTTTAGGACATGACGTAAAGATTGCTGTGCTGACCACTAGATACTCCGTAGATCGCTTTTGATATTCTTTATGTTCTCAGCGAGCCCAAAAAACCTCTAGCATTCAGTTTTAATAAGTTTTTTAATAAATTTATTAAAAACTCCTGTAGACGAAGTAAATACTAAGTATCCTATGCGCCATATACCCCGGAGATCACGATCAATGTCATATTTATTATTGGCGAGCTTAAACCCCCGGGTGTTGAGTTTTGACTAATTGTTTAACGATATTACCAATAACTCCAGAAGACAAGGTATCCAGTAAGTATCCTGGGCACCAGGTAATCCGGAGATCGCTTTTAATAGAGCGTAGCCGAGTTGGGCAGATCTACCTGAGTGACCCTTTAATGTGATGCTTAACTTTTTAATCCTATGACCGAGTTAGGCAAAAAGGTCGTGTTCCTTGCACAGCGGGACACACAACAATTTAATCTTACATAAATATGTTAATTTTTGTTGTGATATAGAAAAGTTTGATAAGAAACACAAAATACATGAAATACTTATTTTAATATCAATTAAAAATATTACAGAGTAAAATCACAGCTTAAATTATAAACTTAATTTGTAGAGTAGTATACTAATTTAGTGCAAAGTTTGATATCTGTATAGTTACAGAAAAAAAGTTGTAAGAAATTAAAATAATTATTTTGTAAGTTACGGAGATTTCGAACTTTGTCATCAGAGATTTGGGAGATATTACTACATAATATTTTAAATTTTATATATTTGGAGCAAATTTATACGAAACTGATTTTACAAAAGTTAATCTAGTGATGTTATTTTAGTTACTTCCATACTGCACGAATAATATATAATATCTTACTGAAGATTCAAATATGTATTTTTCCTTTATACCTGCTTTCTAAACAAAGTAATTAAGGACTTAATCCCTTCATCGAGAGGTTTCTGCCTAACTCGGTTACAAGATTATAGAGCCCCCTGCCGCTTCTGCCCAATTCGGAAACTCCGTTTTAATATCATATCCTTTTTCAGCAAGCCAAAAAAAATCGAGTATTGAGTTTTGACTAATTTTTTAATGATTTTACCAAACACTTCAGGAGGCGATGTAAACAGACGCTATCTTTAGTCACCAAAAACTCCGTAGATCACTTTCAATGACATATTCGTTTTTAGCGACCCCTGAAATCCCTGAATAACAAAATTGAACTCATTTCAGCCAATAAATAATTAGTTCTGTTTAAGATGCACTTTAAAAATGTATTTTTTGTATGCGCAAATATAGTTTTTCAATATTACATGGTCACAAAGTTTTCTGATGCTCTCACAAATCGAATACGAATCGTTAAAATCCGTTTTGCCGTTTAAATTTCGGAGGTTCAGTGCTTCATTGACTCGACTAATAAGAATTATCAGTTTGTTTATCTGAATTTCTAGAAGATTATCGCGATGAGATGAGTTTAACTTTTTCTGTTAATTAGATAGACGTAGTATTTGCCACGTAAATAAATATTTAAAGGTCATGTTCATATCTATTACTATAACTTACTTGTAATGAAGACACTCAGTTACATACATAAAGAGAATATTGATCATTCAATTTTATTTTAAATAGCATTATAAACTTTACTGTTTAAAATTAAATTCTAACTCATTAGTGAAAATTTATATCCATTTCTGTTCACAGTTTTTGAAAGTCAATGTTATATAAAATAATAGCTAATAATTATATAATAATTGAAAATTTGAAAAGAACAATAATGAAGTATTACCTTAACAGTAATATTTCACAGAAGTAATTAATAAATTGCTGATAAAAAATCTAGCATTGTAACAAAATTATTTCTCGTTAAATATCTATCTATTCATCCTTCAATCAAGTTGGAATAGTTGCTTAATTTCATTACTATTCAATTACTTACAATCTTTCCATCCTTAAAACCTAGAAGATCTAAACTAGATTAAGAATAGTTTCAAAACGACTATTGTTTTATTTTACACATTTATTTCTTCGTCATTTATAAAAGTTCTTTATTACGAATTAATATATTTATCTAGATTACTGTTAAATCTTTTTTTGACTACAAATTTATATTTTCCTCGTGAATGTTTAAGGCATTAATGTAATAAATATGGACTAATGTTTATTATGTTTATTAAAATTTTCTTTCTTTCTTAAAGACAAATTAAACAGTGTGTTACTAAATAAGAGTTAAAAAATTCGGATGTTGATTCTGCATTTAAAATAATAACAGTTTACTATATAAACACATATCTGTGAATACTTAAATTTGTAAAGTACGTGGTTTAAAACAGAAGTTCTCAAAGTATACTTGTATGTATGTATGTATGTAGTTAGGGGTAACAGATACACCTGCGACCTATAAGATCTATTGTGTCCCCCTTTTCTTGCTATATTTCTGATGATTTCTCAGACTTATAGCAGCTCTTCTAGTCCTATCTTCCTTAGAAAGTTTAGGATATCATTGGGTTTTAAATTAGGTAATTCTTCCCTTTCTATTTCGGATGACCCTAGGTATTTGACCCTAGAAGTACTTAATGCTACGCATTCTGAAAGTATGTGTACTGAGGTTTAATCCTCTACCTCACAAAATCTGCAGTTTGCTTTATCTACTAATTCCAGTTTCTTCATGTGTCCTCTTAATCGACAGTGACCGGTTAATATTCCTGTTATAATTCGTAGGTTTTTCTTGCTCAGGTTAAGACAGCTGTGAGATCTCTTCTGGTTATAGTTTCCCAGGAGCGTCTTCGACTGTCTTAGTCCTTCTAGATCATTCCAGTACTTGGATTTTTCGCTATCAATTTTTTTCCTTAGTTTTTCTAAGATTGTAGGTACTACTGCTGATTCCACAGGATGGTTCTGGTCCCATGTATGGGATTTTAGCACCTTTTTTTGCCAGCTTGTCTGCTGTTTCATTTCCTTCTATTTCGTCGTGTCCTGGAACCCATAGGAGGGTAACAGTGTTATTCTGTCCTAGTTCATTTAATTTGCCTAGGCATTCCCAGACCATCTTTGAACTGATTGTATCTGAGTTCAGAGCTTTGATGGCTGCTTGACTATCTGATACTTAACGCCACCCCATTTTATTTCAAACAATTTTACGCCCCGTTTTGTTGCGAGAATAAAATAGTCAATCCGGGTAATTAAAATTAGACTGGCAACACTGTATATCCAGCTGGTTTAGTCATATGTGCTTAACACGGCGGACGATGATGTTGCACGAAAGAAAACGAAAACTAAACAAGGACTTCCACCTAAAACTGGACTTAATAAGCAATGAAATTAGTGAAGGAAAAAAACGCAACGCTTTATTTGTTTAAAAGAATTAGCTGCTGATAGCTTAAAACCCAATAATTTGAAAGGGCACCAAGAAACATGCATCAGTAAACCACGTAATTTTTTCGAGAAAAAACTGAGATCATTTAAAAAACAGAAGACAAATTTTCAGAAAACCCTCTTAGTGAACGAAAAAGCTTTGTTAGCATTATACAAAGTGTCATACAAAGTAGCTAAAGTAAAAAACCACACACTATAGCAGAGCAACTTGTTCTACCCGCTACCAAACACATTGTAAAAGTATTGTTTGGTTAAAGCTGTGGTAAACAACTAGACAATATTCCTTTGTCAAATGATACAATCTGTCAAAGAATTTCTAATATATCTGTTCACATTCAGGAGCAGCTTGAATCTCAGCTAATTGGAAAACCTACTAAACACACCTCCTCCCCAGTTTGTGAACCGCTGGTTTAAAGTTTGTCTTTAACACGGATTTATTTTTTGCTTTGAATTCGTTCACAATATGTAAATGAAATTTGTTGTGTTTTAATACGATATTTTTGATATGCAATTTTAAAAATTCATGTTCATCTCAATTTATATTGATAAAAAAATGTTACATTAATTTAATATTTTATTGTTAAATAAGAATCCTTTAATGAAATCTCTTATTAACTTTAATTTATTTTTAATCTTTTAATATGGTATCACATTACTGTTAATAGGTATCTAACGCAAATTAATTTTATTGAAAAGAATATAAATTCAGAAAATGTCAGAGATATATTTTGTCTATGGCTTGACGATGATGGTTCTATCCTGTCACACAATATTTGCTTGCTTTTGTCAACATTTGTGTGTTAATTGTATATTATTTATAAAACAAACAAATACATAATTGCTGGTGCTCTCGAAAAGTACGAATTGCTCAACTAAAAGAAGCAGTTCTTTAGTTAATTTCGGAGTCATCTAAAACAAGTACTCGAAAAACAAATTAAATGTAAGGCACTTCACTGTATTCAACATTTTTAAAGAAAAGCAATTGTGTTCATTTGATATTCAACGTGTGCAAACTCAACTCATTAGAGACTATTTTTCGCGCCTATTTGTTTGTCAATAGGTTCTTGTTTAAATCTCTTAAATTTCTGTTTTTTAACTAGGGTGTTAATTACTGATATTGCTACTTTTAGACGATAGTGTACAAAATGTTCACAGCAATTGGCTGAGAAAAATTGTTTTTTTTTATTAAAGTTTATTTTTAGTATCATTTTGAAGTAAATGTATAACTTGGTATTTGATCATTATTTATTTAATCCATATTTCCTTCCACTCCGACTAACAGGCAACTAATATTTTAAAGACAGATTACCCCATTATAGCATTTTTGTATGTAATAAATTGGATACAGTATATCCAAATCGTTACATACATTGGTCTATTCGATAGCCTTATTTAAATCCTGCAGATTCTTTTATTTAAAGTCTACATTAGTTTATTAGTTTATTCCATTTGCGCCGAAAATGTTAAAGTTCTAGAATATCGAATAACGGCTTTGTAACAATAAGAAATATACCAGCAATATTTGCGCGATACAAAAATCAATGAGGCAAGGACTTGAATCTTGTCTCATTTCTAAGGAAGATCATTTGTTATAGCTTTGTGCCTATTTAAGATTTTATTAGTGTTTTTCTATGAATGATCTGATATATTCTATAAGTGCACAAGAGGGAAAAATTGATTTAGCTGATGACTGTTAGGGTACGATAATTTCGGCATCGCTCGCTTGGAACTGTTGGATAAGTGGTCAGCATGTTTGCCAATTACGTTGGCGTTCTAGGTTCGATTCCCGAGTATATAATCTAAATCCTGAAAACGGCCTCAACAATTTTTGATGTGAAACATCTATAGCCGCACGTGAATCAGATTTCTCGCGTGGCGACGGTGACGTATGATTCGTATGACGTAAAAAACCTAACGCATCGATAATATATAATAAAGAGATGTACTGATACCTTATATGAAATTGGTCTCATGTTTTGAGCGACGCCGACGGTGGCGCGCCAACAATAGGGGGAAGAAGCTCATCGATTTAAAAATTTGGCGGGACAGGGTATGAATTGTTACATAAAAACCTAACTCGATTCCGCCTACTATCTATTCTATATATTATATATAAAAATGTTTGTTTGTATAGGCAACATAATATACCTACATATTTTGCTGACCTGTAAAATTGACAGCTTGTTAATCAAAATAGATTGTTGGTGAATAGTCCCTGTAAAATTTGTGTATAAAGTGTTTGTTTTAAATATGAATAAACAAAGTGTTAATAAAGAAAGTGATGAAAAATATTGAATAAAAATGAGTGAGTACCTACCTACTCTATATACATTAGGGTGTCCGTTATTTCCCAAATTTGGTTTTGTTCTCCAAACACCCATCAAATTTTTAGATTATGACCTAACACAAATTATCAGACCCAAACCAGCCCTTAATATTCACATTAACCCGTGCCTAAATCATAATACATTTCCCATTTAAATACCGTTTAAAAGTTATTCAACGATAAAGTTGTATTCATAGTTAAATTCATCATTTTCCTATTTTTTATTTACTATCGCTTTTTGTTTGTACTAAAATTATGAAGTAACTACAATTATATTAATATAGTAACGTACTTCTATATAAATTTGTGTTTTAATAATTTCTTAAATTTATTTTCGTTCTGTAATCTAACGACATCTGTGAGCAATCTGAGAAAACGTACAATAAATATTGTGATACTATTATTTATAAGCGATAATATACTTTATTTTGTATCCAAATTTTGTATTTGTTAATTTTATTACCTATATATATGTATTTAGTTTGATATAAATAAAAATTATGGTGAAAATTACAAAAAAAATCGTGAATTTAACTCTGATGACAAATTTATTGCAAATTTCCTACAAGAAATAGATATTTAATTATTTTTAGCTACATTTGTTTCAGTAAAAAAAATTAACGACAAAAAGTGCAAAAATGTCATGTTATTTAAATTGGAAATGTCTTATGATTTAGGCACGGGTAATATCGATGTTTCACATCTGCCAGGCGTCCCGTGACGGCTCACATTTTTTATGAAATATGCAGAGAATTTCAGAGGCGATAAATCGATCTTTAATTTCATACGTGCTTTCAAGCAATGACACATTTTTTCTATTAAGGATTTACTCGTAGGTATAGACCTAAATACAATTGTACCAAGAACATTTATTGGGGCAGAAAAGACGAGTGGGAAACACGTGGGAAGGTAAAGAGTTCCACAATCTGGAGACCCTGGGAATGAAGGAACGATCAAATCGATCCATTCTCGAAGTCGGGCATTAAACAGTATAAGGATGCATGGAGTTGGCACATCGCGTTGCTCTGACTGGTCTGACAAGTGGAGGCATTATAGAGCGGAGTTCTCTGAGCAAAATCCGTTTATGTATCAGTAAAACAAGGAAAGATCAGACACTGCTCTTCGGTCAGGGTTTTGGTGATGTTGGTGTCGTTTATTAGTCGAACTGCTCTTCTGTGTATTGCTTCAAGAACTCCGAGACTTGACGGAGCCACCGAACTCCATACAGGCGAGCAATATTCAAGATTAGGTCGTATTGGGGCTTTGTAACGAACAGCTAAGTTATATGGAGAAAAAAAGCTGCTACAAATAACTGAAAAATATTACTTTTTCTGATATTAATTAGCAAGAGCTAATTTTACCATGTTTTTTTAATTAACATAGCAATACTAAAGCCACTTCAGTTGACTGCGTTTGAGTTTAGCCATGAAATTCAATTGATTACTTATATTATTATTAACATATTAAATAAAGTGTTTATTAAAAATGCCTAAGAGATTTGTAAAAGAAAAACCTTATAAACAATTTAATTTCACAAAGCCGCAACAAAATCCTTTTGAAACAAACACAAACAAGTCAGGTTTCTCAAACTTCACGTATTAAAAATCATGTCAAGAAAATCTTAATGCATCAGGTTTATTCTCGTCCAATCTGCGCCGCTAAAGAAGGATGCTTGCAAAACTTGACTAACACAATATCTTATGATATAGATAATTCAAGAGCAAAGCTTGGTGACCCAGTTATACCTACTTTTTATTATATTAAATAGTTCTTGATAGTATATTCAATGAATAAATATTTAATTTTTTTCATAAAAGGCTGTCCCTTCGAAACAAAAATGCAAGACTCATTTTTTCACAAATTAAAGAAGCAATTTAAAAATACATTTTAATTTAAATTATCTTAGTGGCATACATTTTTTTAACTTGACTCCATTACCGTATAGTCGCCAATGATTTACATAAAATTCTTAGTTGCATTTAAAAAATGTGCAAAAAAACAGCAAATTTCATTAGCGTACATTGATCATTTTAAGACCGATAAAAATCTTTGAGCCTAAATTTGAATTTGAAAATCAAAACATTAGCAAACGCTTACTATTTTTTCGTGTAGAATCAATTTTTTGCACTAATTTACACCCTATACAGTTAAACTCATTAAAAATAATATCTTTTTTCTAGCCTATAACAGACATTATCGTTTCTAAAATTTATAAATTTATTAGTTTTCTGTTGAAGAATGTTAATTGTCCTTGATTTTTACAAAATTAATCAAATTTTACGTAAAGATGCTGCGATATAAAATACGTTGTTTACCGATACAATATTTTTGCATAACTTTTAATAGTATCAAAATTTGTTAGAGTTCTGGTAATCTACTCCAGGCAAAAACGGAAACCCTACTATATTTGCTATATTAACGTAAATAAACCTTATAGTTATTAATAGATAATTGAAAAAATAAAAGTTTAGTATATTACATCATTTAAACTAGAATTTAGAATATAGAGATATAAATAAATATTTTCTAACGGGAATTTTAAACTGAAAAATATAATTGTATAGTTTTACCTTAATATATAACATATTCACTAACGTATAAAAAAAACAAAGAAAATTACGCACTAAAACCGTTTTCCTCACGCTAATGCTTTTTATACGCCTCCCATTTTTAGTCAGCAAAGCTTAAACCCCCTCCAAAAATATCGCAATCCGGCACTGGAAGGACTTCTCTCACAATGTCTACCCAAAATTTTGCCAAGATCATCTCTAGGTTAAATTATAGACTTCTTTGATTTCTTAGATAATACACTTTTAAGTACATTACAGTTTCTAGATATAATACAATTAGGTATACAAAGGAAAATAATTGTCGTTATTAAGTAATAACAATTTTACTACAATAATTATTTCTTTGATGTTAGATGCATTTATATTTAGTATTTCTTCATAGAACATTAGGTAAGTACAATGTTGGATATTTTTATTGTTTATTAATGTTTAATGAAATTTATAATTAGATTAGATGTTTTAGAATAAATTGCAGAAAATATATTTATTTTCCTGTAAAAATAAAATATTTATTTAATCTTGTATTAGTGCAAGTACATTATTTATATATCCTCAACGCTTATTTTTTGAGTTCACATAGGAGGTTTCACAATTTTTAATTTGTCTTGTTACACTTAATTCAGCAAGAAATTATCCTAATGAACAATTTGTAGGCAATTAACACTTATAATTTTATTACATACTAATTTAACCACTTTTGAAATACTTTGTGACTCTTTATGTTAGAATTTAACAATACTTAATAAAATCTTATATGGTAGGTACTTAATTAATAAAATTAATTTCTATTATCTGTTTTAGCTAATCTAAAACAATGTTAGGTTAATTTCTTGTTAAAATGTAAGTTTATACCATCTTTGTAATCATTTTCTGGAAGCTCTGTAAAATATTATTTCACAGTTGCAATAGCTTCTTCATTCGACGAAAAACGCTTTCCACGAAGTAGGTAGTTATGTGAACTTTCTGAAGAGTTAATATCGGAGGGAGCCAAATCTGGTGAATGCGGCAGGTGACAATGAATTCGTATTTTAATTCGTTTAATGAACCATCATCAACAAACTTGTTTGAACAAGTATATCATATTGATGTAAAATGATTGTTTTCTTTTGCTGATAAACCTTTCAAAACAAAGAATCACTGCACGATTTTCAGTTGGGTAGACTTCACCTGGGCACCGTCCCTTCAAGGCAATAAAAGTAGATACTTCAATTGAGCACTTTTACCTGGTTTAATAAATCTTCCTAATACTTTAATCCTAATAATGATAAGTTAGTAAAAATTGATTTTATTTGTAAGAGTGCATTTGCAACTAATGTTTTTTTTATAAATATTTTGAAGGAAATTAAATAAAATAAAATTTTGATTTACATAACATACATTAAACTTATATAGGTACAAAAGAATTAACAATATTTAAATTCTGTAATTTCTCCATTATTTAATTCTAACATTTTTTTATTTTGTATCTATTTGCGATTAATTTCATATATTCAAATTCTGTAATTTCTCCAATATTTAATTCTAAAATTTTTTTATTTGTGAATGTTTCTGCCTCTTTAACTTTTTTTGTTATTATCCTGACAGGCGTATTAATACTTTGTATTTTAATATATACTAAACACTGAAATTCAACAAGTGTTTTTACAAAGATATGAATATTCGGATGGGCATGGTAAAAGTTTTTAGAAAAGTGCGAATGAAAGGATTCACAAGGGTTTGTTGTATTGTAGAGAGCTACTTTTAGAAGCCCATATTGTTGGAGGAAATAAGCAATCTTCTGAGATATAATTGTCAATCATATAATCAGCTAATTTGATATATGCCGAAGAGTTGGGAATTTCGGACATAAAATGATTCACAAAACATTCACTTACATTTTCGGGATTAAGAAATGGTAAGCCAAAAAGATGTTGAAGCCACTTTCCTTCCTCTGAATTAGTTTTATACTGGTTTACTAAGCCAACATTTTGAATTTTTCGATACCAGCTTTGCGCCAAGTGGAATCGACAGACAAAAATTTTTGTTTTCGGCCAAACAACGTTAACAGCGTTGTGTATGGCTATTTCAAAATCTATTACAACCTTTTGTGGATTTAAATATATATTTAAGTTGTTTGACAATGTCAATAAATGTCTAAAAAGAGAAACATACGTTTCACTAAGCTTGTTTGGAAGAAGGCAGAAAATAAGTGGGATATAATGACCGTGACACAAGCCATGAATTGTAAATAATTGATAATAAAATTTCGCACAATATTTAAATGTTCCATCCATGTAAAAAGTATCACATTTTGATAAACAATTTAAATTGGAGGAGCAGCCAAAAATTAAAATATTATTTTCAATATTATTAGCTAATAAAAACGGTTCTTTTCTATCTGTCACCAAATCCATTTTATTTAGAGCTTCTTGTACTTCTTGCAAGCTTTTTGGTATTGCGGTTGCATTTACCTTTAATCTGTTGCGGCTCATGCTGGTTCGAATATACTTCAAATCTGTCGTGGTTAAATTTTCTTTAAAATCTGATGTCGAAATTTCCGTATGAAGAATTTTTGAGGGCCGTTCGCAAATATCATTGACTGCTTTTCGTTTACATGCATTACTTATAGCTTGTCGACTCAATTTTTGCAATTGTGGATCGTGATTGTGTTCTAATGAATGATCCAAAATATCGTTACCTATAATATACATATTACATTAATAAAATTAAAGAAAATAAGTGTCTGGGTAGGACAAATCAAAAATAGAAATTTTACAACAAAAGTAATGTATGGCATTTTGCTTTACAACCTGACTTACAACAAACCCAATATATGGCACCATCTTTTAAACATTTCCTTTTCTTAAACTTAAAGTCATTTATAACAAACATTTGTTGACCACGTTCACTTAAAACAAAACTTGTTACTAATGCCATTACGTCTAAACTTTGTTTGAGATATTACTTCTGACACCTAAGACTTTTAACTGATAACTGTTACAAATTTTCTACAAACCATTCGTCGTAATTCCTTTATAATTATATTTTCGGAAATGCAACTATTCATTCATAATATCAAAATTCCCAAATATTTTCCAACAACTCGGATTCAGATTATCAAGAATTAAAGGGATAAGTATTAAGTCATTAAGTGCCGAATTGAAGCATCTACGAGGGGTGCAATAGTTTACCTGAGGGTAATAAAGTGCCGAGTTGATGCCTGTCCTTTCAGTTATTTCCATTTTAACAAAATACACTGAAAGTTCAACTTCAATGGCTTGTAAACAAAGAATGAATTAACAAATCACAATTGATTTTTATGTGAATTCAAATAAAAGATGAAATATTAAAATAGCGTATAAATTTTGATTCCTCTACGGGTTAGTAGGTGTAGCAAGGAGGGTCTGCGCGCGATAAATATGTTAGCCCACGACCATCTACCAAGCTACCAATGTAAGCTGTCGTGGACCTCACTCTCAACAAAACTTTATACACTGCTGGAATGAGTCAACGAACTGTAGACTGGCCAGAGAGCTAGTACCTTATCCTGGCGAAGAAACAGCAAGAAAATTTAAGGCATTGACCAGACAAAATCTTCGAACAGCTGTGGGAATCTTAACAGGTCACTGCAAATTGAGACAACATCTCTTTAGGATGAAATCAGCTGAATCGCTGTTATGCAGAGGTTGCGAACAAGAAGAGGAAACAGTAGAACATATAATGCTCGGATTTTTCTCAAATCAAAAGATCTGTGTTGGGCGAGTCCTAGCTTACACCAGCCGATGTCGGGGAGATCCCCTTCGGGACCCTTATCACCTATTTTAAATCTCTAGGTCTGATGACAGCCGGAGCTGTGGATATCCCTACACACAGGAGGATGCACAATGGGCCATATGTGGCCTCAGTGCTGGCAGAGCAACTGCTCGCCACTCCCCAAATTTTCAGATCCATATCCAGATAGTTATTGTCTAGTCTTGGGAGTTCTCACCATGGCTAGTAGAAAAAAAACGGCAATACTCTCCATGACAACAATACAGCGAAAGAAAAGGGTTTGTATTAAAAATTAAATGACCAGAGCTTTGCCATGAAGGCCCTTGAGAATATAAAGCAATAATAAAACTGACACTTGGACAATCAAACTACTTTTAAATTTGATAAAAACAAAAGTAGAACGACAAGACACATTGATAAGAGATGCCATAGCAGCAAGGATAAAGTTAAAAGTGATTTTGTGTTTCCTATGCTCAGGAATATCATACAGAATATTTTTTGGAATTTCTAAAACTTCTATATTAAATTTTATACCAGAAGTTTGTGACGCTATTACTGAAGCTTTGGACGAACAGAAAAGATCGTTTATTGGTCCTTAATTAATGTTAAGCTTAAAACAATTATAATGGTATAATTAATAACGTGATTAACCAATTAAGTATGAATAAGTGTTTTCCAACCTCAATATTTAAATGAAGAAATAAAAGTCTATGGAGCATGTAATTGTGAGATGAAATTATTTATGATGTAATCTAAAAAAGTTGTAGCTAGATACGCTTGATAAATAGATATGCTCTTCCCTCTTTTTTTTTTGTAATTATGGATACATATATAAATACACTTTTTTCTGCAACGGTAATTTTTTTTATGAAATTACTACTTCTTGACCCACGGGGAATAATATCAAAATTAAAATTTTTGAATAAAAATTGGGTAAACGATACGTTCCTTGAACAACTTGGACTTTCTGCTTAAAGAGGGGAGTTTTCTTGATTGGAAATCATATTTTCTAATAAAACAACTGATTTGAATGTACCTGGTCATGAATTGGATTTAGATAATGTACAATTATTAAACACTTTATTAGCCATTTTGGTTCTATCTTTTTTTAATTGATCGATATATCCTTCAGCGACAGTTGATGATTTCCAACCCCCATATTTCTTTAAACTTTTCAAATCTCCTCTAATTTCCACTAAAAATGTAACAAATGATCTCTGAAAGTTATGACCAGTACCTATATGATTTAACGTTTTCAAGTTGTAGAAATGTAGCTTTTGTTGCAAGAATTTTATAAAACTGATTATTACCCACCACCTGGCGTATACATTTACCATTTCTACATCCATAAAATAAGTAACGGTCTTTTTATATTGCTGAACGAAGCTCTATGTACTCTCCATAAAATTTTATGTATTCTTTAGTCACAACAAATTTCCTTTTTACATCATTTTTTGTTATCTTTGGATTCACCTCAAATAATGTTTCCAAATCTTCTATATTATCTAATGTTATCTGGCTAATTTCTTAAATTCGGTAAGCCCTTGCAATCCCAAAAACATCAACAGTTTTGAGCATTAAAAAAATGTTTTCTGGAATCTTGTTCAAAAAATCATTTAGTTGAAAGGTTACTGGCAAATATCGCAAACTGTTTAGGTGTAAAACCAATTTATTTTTGTTTCAAAATTTAATTAATTTAAAATATTTTGATATGTCTTGATAAATGTTCTATATCTATAGTAAAGTACTTCTTATCATGGAATAAGTAGACCAAACTGTCGATGGTTTTTGTTGTTGGACTAGTTCAGAAAAATAGGACAAAAGTACAATTTTTGACAAAGAATTGCACCCGTGTGAAGTTGGCCCCGATTTTTTAAAATTTCATGTTTTTTTATATGGACCTGTTTGTCCATCGTTTGTCCACGTTTGTCCACCCTTTAGATAATTTTACCAGCAATCAATCAAAAGATACAGCCAAAACAAGTTTACGGGGCTAACTTCACGTTTTTTCGAAAAACTTCAAATTTGAAATTTGTTCACACCATACGTTTGTCCATCGTTTGTCCACGTTTGTCCACCAATTAGATTATCTTTACCACCTAATTAAACAACTAAAAACATAAAAAAACGTTGATTAATGGCCCATGCGCCGTAGTAACTTCCCTATATCAATATTTTTAAAATTTCTGTATTGCATCCGTTTGTCCATCGTTTGTCCACGTTTGTCCACCCTTTAGATAATTTTTACCAGCAAGCTCTGAATAAATACAGCCAAAGCAAATTTACGGGGTCAACATCACGATTTTTTGAAAAACTTCAAATTTGAAATTTGTTCACACCATACGTTTGTCCATCGTTTGTCCACGTTTGTCCACAAATTAGATTATTTTTACCACCTAATTAAACAACTAAAAACATCAAAAAACGTTGATTAATGGCCCATGCGCCGTAGTAACTTCCCTATATCAATATTTTTAAAATTTCTGTATTGCATCCGTTTGTCCATCGTTTGTCCACGTTTGTCCACCCTTTAGATAATTTTTACCAGCATGCTCTGAATAAATACAGCCAAAGCAAATTTACGGGGTCAACTTCACGATTTTTTTAAAAACTTCAAATTTGAAATTTGTTCACACCATACGTTTGTCCATCGTTTGTTCACGTTTGTCCACCAATTAGATTATTTTTACCACCTAATTAAACGACTAAAAACACCAAAAAACGTCATTAATGGCCCATACATGGTAGTAACTTCCTTATATCAATATTTTTCAAATTTCTGTATTGCACCTCACAAACTTAAATTTCTACCTCTTTAAATACTGTTGGGAACAATGAAGCATGATTATTTTCCAAAAAACGACGAAGAATCAAGTACGAACCAACAGCTCGAGCATTTTTACTCCAAATCCAACTTTGTCCACATAATAAAAAAAAAATTTCACCTTTAACCAGGCATTATACGCTTCTCTACTTTTACCATAAGTACACGCGCACGGTCTAAATGACCGCATTAGAAATGTTGATATAAAAAAACGAAAAACAAAAAGCTCATTGGGTATTTTAGAAATGTAATATCAAATAACAATTAAAAACACCCAACTAGATGTAAAAAAACAATAAAACTGATTTTCAGCCCCTTTTTCGGTAAATTGACCATTCAAAGTTCATAAATAGGGAATAGGTGGAACCTTGAAGACTGAATTTGAATATTAGCAGAGTGACAGGCGATTTTTGAAAAATACGGTCTTTTTGACCATTACGCGTGTAACGCCTGCATGGTTAACGTATAAAGTAATAAAATGTCTAGCCTTTAGTTATGTAGTGCAAGATAGATGGAATCATATAAATGCAGGTTTTATTGAATGTAAGAACACAATTTTAAACAAAAATAAAAAAGGTGTTTATTCTAACAAATATTAAATCTCCATCATCTGCTAAAATAAAACATAAAATTAAAATAAAACATAAAATTGAAAAAACATAAAATTAAAATAAAACATAAAATTAAACAAAAAAATACATTTACTTTGATTATGTTGAAACTGAAATTTTTATTCGTAAAATAAAATCTCTGAAAATAAATAATACATTGTGACCCATGGTAACAATTTAGGTTATAGTAGTCCAATTCTCGATTTAAAAAAGGAAAAATCACAAACGAGTCTGTCGTGAGCCCTAAAACAAAAAACTGGACAAAAGTAATATTTACATCCAGAAATTTTAAAAATATTGATATGGGGAAGTTACTACGGCGCGGCGCATGGGCCATTAATCAACGTTTTTTGATGTTTTTAGTTGTTTAATTAGGTGGTAAAAATAATCTAATTGGTGGACAAACGTGGACAAACGATGGACAAACGTATGGTGTGAACAAATTTCAAATTTGAAGTTTTTCGAAAAATCGTGAAGTTGACCCCGTAAATTTGCTTTGGCTGTATCTATTGAGAGCTTGCTGGTAAAAATTATCTAAAGGGTGGACAAACGTGGACAAACGATGGACAAACGGATGCAATGCAGGAATTTTAAAAATATTGATATAGGGAAGTTACTAACATGTATGGGCCATCAATCACGTTTTTTGGTGTTCTTAGTCGTTTAATTGGGTGGTAAAAATAATCTAATTGGTGGACAAACGTGGACAAACGATGGACAAACGTATGGTGTAAACAAATTTCAAATTTGAAGTTTTTCGAAAAATCGTGAAGTTGACCCCGTAAATTTGCTTTGGCTGTATCTATTGAGAGGTTGCTGGTAAAAATTATCTAAAGGGTGGACAAACGTGGACAAACGATGGACAAACGGATGCAATACTGGAATTTTCAAAATATTGATATAGGGAAGTTACTACCATGTATGGGCCATCAATCACGTTTTTTGGTGTTTTTAGTTGTTTAATTAGGTGGTAAAAATAATCTTATTGGTGGACAAACGTAAACAAACGATGGACAAACCTATGGTGGGAACAAATTTCAAATTTGAAGTTTTTCAAAAAATCGTGAAGTTGACCCCGTAAATTTGCTTTGGCTGTATTTATTCAGAGCTTGCTGGTAAAAATTATCTAAAGGGTGGACAAACGTGGACAAACGATGGACAAACGGATGCAATACAGAAATTTTAAAAATATTGATATAGGGAAGTTACTACGGCGCATGGGCCATTAATCAACGTTTTCTGATGTTTTTAGTTGTTTAATTAGGTGGTAAAAATAATCTAATTGGTGGACAAACGTGGACAAACGATGGACAAACGTATGGTGTGAACAAATTTCAAATTTGAAGTTTTTCGAAAAATCGTGAAGTTGACCCCGTAAATTTGCTTTGGCTGTATCTATTCAGAGCTTGCTGGTAAAAATTATCTAAAGGGTGGACAAACGTGGACAAACGATGGACAAACGGATGCAATACAGAAATTTTAAAAATATTGATATAGGGAAGTTACTACCATGTATGGGCCATCAATCACGTTTTTTGGTGTTCTTAGTCGTTTAATTGGGTGGTAAAAATAATCTAATTGGTGGACAAACGATGGACAAAGGTATGGTGTGAACAAATTTCAAATTTGAAGTTTTTCGAAAAAACGTGAAGTTAGCCCCGTAAACTTGTTTTGGCTGTATCTTTTGATTGCTTGCTGGTAAAAATTATCTAAAGGGTGGACAAACGTGGACAAACGATGGACAAACAGGTCCATATAAAAAAACATGAAATTTTAAAAAATCGGGGCCAACTTCACATAGGTGAGAATTGCATGTTTTTTTTTTAACTTTTACTCCATAATTATTGCATATGCGTTTTCATAAAGTTTTTGCGATTTAGCCGGCAATGATTTTAGTGATATTTTTGGCTGCTTTCACTAATTCTATTGGAGTAAAAGAATACTCTAAATCAGAAATTTCCATTTTAATCAACAATTATCGCTTACAATACTTGACACTCACAATCAAACACTAAATTAGATATTTGATGATTCTAATAGTTTTCTTGGCAACGATGATTCCATAAATACAAACAATTCAAATTTGACATTGTTTAAATATATGATTTAAATAAATTGCAATAACATATTTTTAATTCATTTTTGTATTTTGTCCCTCGTATAATAAATAACTCGTTAAATACCTATACTAGATGACCCGGCGAACTACGTACCGATTTATTTTTATTATTTTTCGGTTTTTTCTTTTTTTAGTTTTTCCATTAATTTCCGTGTTTTTTCCAATTTTTGTTGTATTTTTTTAGTGTCCAAAGTTGTCATTTTTAAGTTTTCCTATTTTTCTGTTTTATTTTTTATTTTACTTTAATTTCACGATTGTAACCTTGATTTTTATTGAAGTAAAATTTCTTTAGGCCCGACTAGGGGTAATTCAGTAATTCTAATGGACGTGACGTCATTCTAATGTAACGAAAACAAAACCTGATACAAAATACCTAACACGATTCCGCCTACTATATTAAATAAAAGTTAAATCTGTAATTGTATGAATTGACAGCTTGTCAACCAAAATACATTGGTGGTGCATAGTTTAAATTTGTGTATAAAGTGTTTGTTTTAAATATGAATAAACAAAGTGGATTTATTAATGAAGAAAGTGATGAAAAAATATTGAATGAAAATGAGTGAGTACTCTATATGCATACATTTTATTTTTGGTGTGTAATTACACTATTTGTACCTAATTATTTATACCTATTATTTATACCTAGCTATTTTCGTTTTATAGACTTAAAGAGCTAAAAAGAAAAAGAAATTGTGAACGTCAAAGGGCATATTATCAGCACCAGAAAGATTTGAAGAAAAATGAAAATGAAAAAATTGAAAATGAGTGAGTACTCTATATACAGTAAAATTAATGAATTTTAGATAAATTACAAAACAAAATAGTTGTCACTTGAATAAAATGGCGGATTCTCAAGAACATTTTACTCTTTTATCAATAAATAATAATAAAAGAAAAAATTAAAAACCTGATAATGATTTGACCTGTAAAAAGTAGTAGTAGTAGTAGTAAGTAGTGTTAATTTTTATTATTGTTAAACTAGTTTTCTATCATCATTTTTAAGTAAAATATATCAAATCTCTTTTGTTAAATAATATTATAAGAGAAATTTTTTTGTAAAGTATATAGACAATAAATATAATTGAATTGTAATTTAATATTTATTTTGCGATACGTAGATACGTTAATTAAGTTTTACTTCAATCGCGCGTAAAGGTTACACGCACACACTTTTTTTTTATATCTCTCCCTTATTACATATTTTACTGTTTTCTCTTTCTTTTACGATTTTTCTTCTTTTTTTTTCATATATTTTATTTTTTCTTTGTTTTGTTTTTTAACTCCACTTTTCTCCTAGATATTTCGCAAATGTTAAACAAACGATGGTATAGGTTTGTTTGAATAATTTAACATACTTTTTTGTTGTTTGTGATTTTTTTTCTTATTTTTTCCATTTTCTTTTCCTATTTATTTTTTTAGTTTTATTTTTTACATGGAGTGTTCGATTTTTTAAATTAAAAAATATTTTACAGGATTTAAACGGTCTCTAATATAATATTATTTAATAGGATAAGAATTAATAAAAAGGTTTGAATAATATGGTTTGATTAGTGTTTTCACTTTTATCAACTTTTCAACAGTAAAAAGTAGTATCCCGAACTATATGTAGAAGCTTAAATAGTACATTACGTAACGAGTGCGGAAAGCAGGTGATCCCATCGCGAGTGCGTTTGTAGCCTGAGCCGCAGGCGAACGCGATAAAATGCACGAATGATGGGATTACCTGCGCACCGCACGAGTTGCGTATTCTATTTTTCATCACTCCGTGAGGAAAGCTCTTGTATTTGTCTAAAATAAAAGGAAAGAAGATAATAAAAGTAGTATTAGGTCTGATTCGCCTGCACCGCGAAGGCGCCGAAGGAGGGTAGGGGGAGGGCGATCCCCCCATTAAAACAAAAATTTTTAGAGTTAAGAAATTATAACATTTTTATTAAAAAAAAACACTTTTTTATTACAAAATTATGTATAGTTATGAATCTTTGTTAAATACGTTAAATGTAATATTTGCACAGTTGCTTAATTCTATAGAAATATTTTTTTTGATTCAACTTAAGTATATTAGATAATAATTAAGAATCAACAAAATCTTTATTTATTAATGAAACGTTTGATTGATTATATCGTGGTGCATTTACTACCGCGTTATCAGATGCAAAATTATTAGAAAATTCATCCTCAATTTCTCTTAATTCACTTTCTATCTCATTTATTTTTGATTGGGAACACTTATTAACTCTGTTTCGGTCATTCATTGCTTTCCGCACGGTCCTGCATGGTCGAAAGCAGTGCTTTCCGCACGGAGTGATTAAAATAATATTACCTTTAGTATAAAATTTATTTCTTTTAATAAAAAAACTGTTGACAAAATTATGGTAATTTTGAAAACATTTTCTCATCTAATTTATATTTTCTCAGTATCTACATATACACACACTGATATACACAAGTGGATAATTATTTAGTTTAACATGATATGGTGAAAGCCAATATACTATTTAAATAAATACAGAAAATAATTAAAAATAATACGTTCTTTACTACTAACCTATTTCTAAAAAAATTATGTAAGTTAAGCAATAACAATAAGATGCACAGTATTTGGAATCTCATAGAGTAATGTTATAACCAGCAATAAAGGTATAATTTTAATAATTATATATATGATCATAACTCTACACCTTATTGTTTTATACAAACGATCTCATCATTTTTCCAGTAGATGATTTCTATAGCAGAAAATTATTAATTTTTTATTTAAATATTCATCAGACAATGCCATAACTACATAATAAGAAATCGATCTTGTTTTTTATGCAGATTAGTTTAGCTATGAGTTTTGAATTCACCTAAAGTAATGGTTATCGATTTGTACAAGAAACGCCAATCAGTTTTAAGTAAGTATCCTAGGAAATGCTTAATTTTTAAAAATATTTAGGGAACTACACGCTGCTGAGGGTTGGTTATTATCAATACTACAGAACAAACTATGTGTTACTCCGGAAATACCTACCCAATGCGTTACTTTTTTTACCATTCTGAAAAATTATTTGATCTAACGTCAAAATAACATGATATATGTATGTATGTATGTATGTATGTATAAGCGTAATTAGGGGTTACAGATACCCCTGCGACCTATAAGATCTATTGTTTATTGTTTTCCTCTTTTCTTGCTATAATCCTAATATTTTTCCAGACTTATAGCAGCTCTTTTAGTCTTATCTTTCTTAGAAAATTTAAAATATCGTTTAAGTTTAAGTTAGATGGATCTTTCGTTTGATTCTACATTGGAGAGTATGTGTATTAAGAATCTGCACTTTGCTTCATCTACCAATCCTAGTTTCTTTAAAGGTCTTTTTATTCGACAGTGCCTGGTTAATTTTCCTGTTATAATACGAAAGTTGTTTTTACTAAGGTTTAGACAGCTGAAATATCTCATTTGGTTATAGTTTTTCAGGAGCGTCTACGGTTGTCTTAGTCCTTCAAGATCGTTTCAGTACTTGGATTTTTCTATATCCACTTTTTTCCTTACTTTTTGTAAGACTGTACTACTGCTAATTCTATAAAATGGTTCTGGTCCCAAATATAGAAAGGAATTTTTGGAATAATGACACCCCAATTTAAGGGGAGTCAATCTGGTATACCGATGGTTCAGAGACTAAGAGAGGCACAGGGTCAAGTATATAAAGCAGAATATACAGGATACAAGTCAAATTAAGTCTAGGTGTGTGTGATATAGTAATTCAGGTTAAAGTTATGGCCATACCACACTGTGCAAGATCATAAGTCAAGGTATAACGGGTAAAACCATAGTCATATACTTAAACTAAGCAGACCCTGCAGCTCTAAATGCGATAGTCTTGGGACAAATAAGCTTACAACTGTTGTGGGCCCTGACGCTGGCTTATATCCCAAAAATTGGCCAGAAACCATTCCACGGGGTTACTGACACTTTAGAAAGACAGCAGTTAAGAAATAAATGCTGGAGAAGTCCCAGGAGTGGTTTGAAAAATCACCGGGCAAATGACAAGACAAACTTTTTACAAAAGGACATTCGGCGAAATTTATTGCAAAGCTATTGTCACAAAGGCAAAATGATGTCAGTAGGATTGTCAGTTCTTGACAGGACATTGTCGGTTCAGAAACCACATAAGTCAGCTGAACATGGCTTGTGAATACATTCGTCTATATTGCTAAGAGGAGGATAAAACCGTATTTCATGTCCTATGCCAATGTTAAGGACGCGGTATCTAGTATTCGGAAAGGAAAAACCGGCTGGTCCAAGTTACGTGGAGAGGCCACTGTCAAGGCTATTAAATCTTATTAAGAGAACAGTGCTAGACAGGGTGGTCTTATCCTATTCTAGAAATGAAGAGTGTTTACAATAGATCTGTTAAAGTCGCAGTGATACAGGCCAACAGCCAACCCAATGAATATCTATTTTTCTATCAAGGTTGACACCTCGGCGCCATACAATAATGCAGAAACAGGACTTAAGTTAACATGTCTAAATTGAGGTGCTGGTTGCACAATATCTTCTTTATATTGATAAAAGTACTTTTAGCCTTTTTTTATTCTCACTGTCTTTTTTGGGAATCATCTAAATCTAAATTTAGGTCACATTATAAGTACAATATTTTATTAGCGTGATGTAATTCTGTGTTTTGGCGCAAAAGGAGCTTTTAAGAATGTAGAATGTAAACTTTACTTATAAAAAGTATCTGGTCAGTCAAAAATTTTCCTTTTTTTATGGGCTTATTGAATATTTACCTATGTATTTTGTCAAGTCTCAGAAATTTATTTTTTGGTACTCCGTCCAGAAACAATACTATTAATTACTTCAAAATCGTCCGGAAAATGACATTTTCCGGCCTAGGCCGGCAAAGTAGCTTTTAGATTATCTAAAGAGATGGCGCTATGAGTTTAAATTTGAAGTCATTAAAAATACATAATAAATAATACAAATTTTACTTAAATTTAATTAAAAAAACCGTACAATATACTAAACTTACCTATAACTTTTTCTAAATGTAAGCAGGATTCTAATTTACATTTAATTTCTCTCACAACTTGTATTATAAAATTTGACATTTATGTCAATTTACAACTACTACTTATCATTCGATTATGAAAATACATATCTCGATTTTATTTTTGCTCATTCAACTAAAATGGTTCAGTGTCTCATTATTAGATATTAATGTTAATATTTTTAATATAACAATTTTTACTGTGCTGTTTATTAGCACATTATTCGTATGTATAAAAATTAAGTATCTTGAAATCGATTATTAGAAAATCATTCCTTATTACTAATTCTTTTAATCGTACAATAGATGTCAATAAACATCTAATCTTGTATGTCACAAAGTAAAAAGTTTTTGAACTTTTGAAAATATTAAAAATTAGTCGGACCAAAAAATAGTGTGTGTTACACGTCCGGAAAATGTTTTGCAAGTGCTCGTATTGTTTCGCCTCGGTGCTACGCACCTCGGCTACACAACTTTACTCGCTCTTGCAAAATGTCATTTTCCGTCCTTGTGTCACAAATAACTATAATTTAAATCGTCTTAATGTTGTTCTGAGTTCCTGTTTGGTTTTTACTAATGTTGGTGTCATCTTTGTGTTAATTTTAAAATTTTCCTTATTTAATGGTTTTTGAACATACCTACTTTCTTTATTTATTTATATATGGTTGCCTTGTACTGCACCGTACTTTTGCCATTTGTTATACACAATTCTATTGCACTGTTACCTTCCAGTAAAGATTGTAATCTTTTTGTATCAATGGTTTTTGGGCTGTTAGGCCAGCGTCGATTGTCTTGCTGACTTGACGTTTCGCCAACACGAGCGGTTGGCATCTTCAGAAGTTGCTTCCTGGTTGACAGTCTGCGAACTACTGAGCTCTGCGTGGACGGAGCCCGTATTTATACGTCGGGAAGGAAGTGGGTGGGGCCTTAGTTGCATTCGATTCCAATCGGTTCTGGTCGGTGTTGTTCGTTAAGGGTAGAGTTTTCGCACCCTTAATTATGGGGACCCATGTTTTGTTGATCTTGACTGCTTCCTCTTTTTTATTAAAGTTGTTCGGGTGCTTCTCTATCTCTATGGCTTCTCTATAGAGTCTGGAATGGTATGCTGATGTAGTAGCGAGGACTTGGGTCTCCTCAAACTTAATCCGATGGTCCATAGTGAGGGTATGTTCCGCTACGGCGGATTTGTCCGTCTGCCCCAGACGACAGTTGGCCTTGTGCTCTTTAATCCTGGTGTTGATCGAGCGTTTGGTAGTTCCTATGTACACGCTTTCACATGTGCACGGAATGCGGTAAATTCCGAAAGCCGACAGTGGATCTCTTCTGTCTTTTGCCAATCGTAGACATTCTTTGTAATCTTTTTTCTTAAGTTTTTTACATTTTTAATTTCTTTATTAGTTTTTGTTTCCTACATTTCATTTTTAAAGTGAAACTTTTATTACATCGTTTTTTGGTCTGTGTTAGTGCATGTCGCATGTCGGTCGACTGCCGAGTAGGTATAAAGTATAAAGTAGGCGGCGCCTATAGTTTAATACAAAAATGTACGGGAGTGAGCAGATCTGCTAATGAAAACAATTCTACCTATTCGTATTAATACGAACTTCGATTGCGTAAGTATCTACGACATGTAACGTCGACGGTTATATTCTACCTATTCGTATTAATACGAACTTCGACTGCGTAAGTTATCTACGACATTTATGGCGCGTTTATACGTGCATGGATTTACTGGCGCAAGTAGTTACTTACATGCAAGTAGTAGAAACCACGCACGTGTAAACAACGACTTGCGCGTAAGTGTTGACTTGCATGCAACCACTTACTTACGCGATAGAAAGTTAGTAGACAACCAACTTACCTAACTTTCAAGCAAGTTATACTTGCAAGCATACTTGCGCCAGTAAATCCATGCACGTATAAACGCGGCATTAAGGTCGATATTCTACCTATTCGTATTAATACGAACTTCAACTGCGTAAGTATCTACGACATGTAACGTCGACGGTTATATTAATACGAACTTCGACTGCGTAAGTATCTACGACATGTAACGTCGACTGTTATATTCTACCTATTCGTATTAATACGAACTTCGACTACCTAAGTATCTACGACATGTAACGTTTTAAAAATATTACAGTCGTAAATAATAATTTTTGAAACTGAAAATATGGAACTTGAGCAATAAATTATGTAACATATATTAAATAAAATATCTTTTAAAATTAATCAAAACACTTTCATTTTTAAACAAATAAATTTTGTAATTATCCTACCTTTGTTATATATATTCATCTCATTCTTTTGTCGATTGACTGAAGTTTTCACTTCTATCGTGTGTGAATCGCACACAAACCTTTTGATTTTGATTTTGATTTTGATTTTGATTTTGATTTTGATTTTTATTTTGATTTCGATTTTGATTTTGATTTAGATTTAGATTTAGATTTAGATTTAGATTTAGATTTAGATTTAGATTTAGATTTTGATTTCGATTTTGATTTCGATTTTGATTTCGATTTCAATTTCAATTTCAATTTCAATTTCAATTTCGATTTCGATTTCGATTTCAATTTCGATTTCGATTTCGATTTCGATTTCGATTTCGATTTCGATTTCGATTTCGATTTCGATTTCGATTTCGATTTCGATTTCGATATCGATATCGATTTCGATTTCGATTTCGATTTCGATTTCGATTTCGATTTCGATTTCGATTTCGATTTCGATTTCGATTTCGATTTCGATTTCGATTTCGATTTCGATTTCGATTTCGATTTCGATTTCGATTTCGATTTCGATTTCGATTTCGATTTCGATTTCGATTTCGATTTCGATTTCGATTTTGATTTTGATTTCGATTTCAACGCCTATAGTTTGCAGCAGCTGACAGTGTAGTGTGCTCCGAGCTATATTATTTGTGTTTAATTGTATTTATATTCGGTCCATTCCAATTTTCCAAGTATAAAATTAAGATTGATAAAGCGATTTTTATACCCTTAATGGAATATTATTCGAAAAATTTTTGGTTAAATGTCTATAGTGTGAAAAAAAGTTTCACTTTTACCGTGGTTTCATAAAACCACACACTGCTTTTTTTATGTTTCTCTCTTTATTTCATCAACTTAATAATCTTGCTAGTCATACATTCTTTCCTTTTTCTGACTTAACCGATTTTTGTTTTTTTTTTAGTGGTGACGATAGAATTTATGATTTATCTATAGCCCCCATTATGTTTATTATTTAAATTTAATTTCTTACACTTTCGGTGTTTAGTTTATGTGTGTATACAGTTTTTTTCTAATACAAATGGGAAAAAGTTTCAATTTATAGTAGCAATTTACTATAACATAAACTATGTAGGTACCTATATATTTTTTTAAGAGTCTTTTGTTGTTTTTTCCGTTTCGATTGTATTTGACTTTTATTGTTATCTCTTTTCTCTGTTTGTCATTTATTAAAAAGTTAAATGTTTAATTTCGTGCATGAGAATCTTTTAACATATGCGATGTTTTATTAAAACTCACTGCACTAAAAACAAAAAAAGAACCTGTAAATTAATCGCAGTAGTTTAGCAGACATTGAAATTAATTTGTTTCGTTGAAGGTAAGTGACATAATTCTCACAGAAATGAGGTTTAACATACCAAAGAAATGATTGCTTCATTTCACCTATTATTGATGTCATAATTACGTTTAAATTTTTGCAATGTAACAATGTCGTGGTCTGTATTTACGTTTGCTTGTTTATTAAATAAAGATATTAGTCATTGTATTGTTCTGTTTTTTAAAAAATATTATAGTTATCTACTACTAGTGTATTGCATAAGTTGACGAAATTAGTAATTTTAAGAGAGCTAGTAAGACAGTAAGTACCTAAATTACATGAAGCACCTACATAAATTTAGAATAGGTCTTATAAAACCTTTACACCAATTTCTATATTTTAATATTTTTATGATAGTATTTTCTTACTTCCTTTATTTTTTTTCTTTTATCTCTTATGACTGCAATCTGTTTCAGGTTATAAAAACTTTCACACTTGTAAAATTTAATGTATTTGGATATAATAGTAACCAGTCAAATATTACTAAATTTATTTATTAATATAGAGTTTTAAATTTTTAAAAACAAAAAAGATCACTTTAAATAAATAATAACAAACAAAAAGGGATACCTACTATTTTTAAAAATAATTTTTTACAGTTACAAATTATTTCTACAGTATTATTAAAAGTTAGTAATGACCATGTCCTCCATAACCTCCATAATCACCATGACCCCCATAGGCTCCACCATGCCCTTCATAATATCCTTCATGGGCAGCAAACCCATCACTATAACCTCCGTACACTTTTTTGCTCCCAATTGCAACAGGTACAGGAGCCAACGCTCCTGGAACGTGAGAAACAGCTGCTGGAATATGCTGAATAGCAGTTGGTGCAGGAAGTATTGGAGCTGGTGCTGGAGCGTCGTGAAGAGAAGGTCCAATTTTTTTTACTACGGCATTAAATCCATTTACATCATCAGCTGTATAGTCTACAACACGTACGGATCCATCTGGTTCCACTACTGAATAAGAACCTTTCACTGCACCACCATCTCTGACTTCTGACTGAGATTTTTGATCACCAGTAATACCATCGGCTACGCCGTAGTTGTAGGAGTATTTTGGATGAGACTAAAAAATATACAATACACAACATATTTAATCCAAATTAAACCGTGACTTGAAGATGCACAATATTATAAACACAAAATTTTGAGGTGTTACCAAAATACAGTTAGTGTTTTATTTATTAATAATGAATTTACATATATTTAAATAAAACTACAAAAAATTGTTGAGACAATTATTGAAAAAAAAGCTTCAATAGGTTTTGTGTCAGATCACTTTATTATTAATTTAGTAAAATTTAATTCCGATACATGTACCTATCTATTACAAAAGTAAGGCAGACACTAATTGAAAATATGCATTATAATATACGATGGTTTTCTTTTTAGTTTTGTTTATAGCCGCTTAGAAGGCAGAACCAATGGAACCTTCAGACACAAATCCAATATTTTGTTGACATAATTTCAGACTTTCATTCCGATACAACAAATCGTGTACAAAGGTACAAAGAGAATTTTTAAAATTAGCAAGTCGGTCGAAAAACGGATCTCAGCTAAAAACATTTTTGAGCAATAATTTTTTCCAATTTTCGTAGAGGATTATCCCAACAGGAATGTTTGGCTAAAATGATTTCTGTGTTTGGAAATGAAGCTCCATACCAGTAAACTATTTTCCTCTGCTATTGCAAATTTCAACGTGGTTACTTAAGTCGCAGCAACAAATAAAAGCTAGGTCCACCCAGAATAGAAGTCACACAGTAGAACATTGATGCGGTTCGTCAGCTAATTGAGGATGACCGCCATGTAAGGTAGAATTTCGTTGCGACGTCCGGCGTTCGCGGCCAGCCGTAACGTCCAGCCGTCGAGCACTGCTACAGTGTCTTTTCAATGTCTTTTCAATTAAAGCGGCTCGTCCAGCGAACGCGACGGCCAGCCGTTGACGGCTACGTCCCGACTGCTGAGGAAGAAGTCGGGACGCGGACGTCGACAGTGCCTGTTCGTTTGCTGGGAGAATAGGTGTCAAATGTCAAAAAAAAATTCCGACGCTGACGACGAAATATTAATAGATCAATTGCGTAGTTTTAACTGTTTATATAACCATGAAAATAAAGACTTTCAGATTCGCGAAAACTCGTGGAGTCATATTGGGATGTTCACCATCGACCTTGCTCACTAAAGTCCCAGTAATAATTTTTCATCTGTAGCAATTGGGAATTTCACACTATTTGTTGACTGCTTTATTAAATCTTCATGAATCAAATTTAAAACAAAATCAAATTGTTTTTTGTTGAGCCTAAAAAACCCACGAAATCTTTCATCATCGGTCTTAAGGTGGGTTTTGATAAGTAATCTGTAATATCCCTCATCGGTTCTAGATTTAAATAATTCGTGGGTTTCTTCCCACAATATGAGCGCCGCCAATGTTTCCCGGTCCATTTTTGTGGGCGATGTACAAGAAAATGACTGAAGAACGCCGACACTAGACGTTTCAACCAAATCATGCGAACGTAACGGCTGGCCGTCGCGTCGCTGCCAAACGCCACGACTGGCCGCGAACGCAGGACATCGCAACGAAATTCTACCTTAACATACCGGGAGATAGTGGCATCTTTGGTCAAATCAAAGATCTCGATCCAACAGATCCTACATTAAAGAACTAGGTGTTACGAGGCTAGTTTCTCATTGGATGACTCATTAGCTCAAAGAATAGCAAATAGCGGTTCGCGTCAATTGGTGTAGAAAAACATTGGAATGGTTTAACAAAGGAAGCTCAAAAAATATATTCAATATTGTTATTGCTGACAAACCTTGGATTTACTCCTACGAACTGGAAAATAACTACAAATCCGCTGTGTGGGTGTTTCACCATAAGAAAAAACAAAAAAAAAAAGATCCGTTCTCAAAGTGTGTCAAAGAAAATGGTTGCAACTTTTGTGTAAAAATTCAATGCGTGGGCACTGATTCCAGTAGCTTGAAGAAGCTATCGATGCCTTTAAAACAGCTATTTTTCAGGTGTCAACTGAAGACTGGAAAAACTGTTTTACCCATTGGTTTGAACGTATCAAAAGTGGCTCAATCTTGGTGGGACATATTTTGAAGAGTATTAAAGTACTTTAAATCTATATATTTTTTTGTTTTTATGGCTATATGCAAAACTTAAAAGACAACCCTTTGTATATGTTGTGTTAATAAAGTTTGGTAAAAAGTATCAGGATATGTTTTGGTTGTAAGATGATTCGTTAGGTTAAAAAATTTAAAAAATTCGTCCATATTTCTCAAAGAGACCGGAATATGTAAATAACAAGTAAAAATATATCAAAGTCTCGGTCTCAATAAAAGTAATCTTTATATATAATTCTTTAGTGACGCGTTTTGCTCATACGAGCATCATCAGACCTCTAAAATATAATTATAATAATTGCTGGAGTACAATAAATAATTAAACTAATAAACTTACATTTAACATACATGTCACTTCGAACCATCATTAATTTTTAATAATTTATTAGAATGAATATTTCAATCTTTAATTTTCTTTCAATCTATTGTTATATAAAATTTAAAATTTCATTTCATTCTACTTCATTTGAATGAATCTTTGTTTGTATTCGTTTAAGTTTAGAATCCTTCAAAATTATTTTGTTAATTTTTGAAAATAACAACGATTCCATAGAGCAAAAGTTAGTGCACCGTTATTTTAAAAATTTTTACTTTTTGAATTGTGTAGAGACCTTTAATTTTTTATTTTAATTTTAATTTCAATTGTTTATATTAATTCAACCTAAAAATTATGTTTGTGATTTGTCAGTGAGATGTAAGTTAAATGTAAGTTTATTAGTTTAATTATTTATTGTACTCCAGCAATTATTATAATTATATTTTAGAGGCCTGATGATGCTCGTATGAGCGAAACGCGTCACTAAAGAATTATATATAAAGATTATTTTTGTTGAGACCGAGACTTTGATATATTTTTACTTGTTATTTAGGTTAAAAAATATTTAAACGACACAAAAAAATAATATTAGAATTTTTTTTTACCATTAAAATATCCAAAATAATTTTGAAATTAAGTTAAAAAAGCAATAACCCATTTTTCACTGCATTAATAATTTTAACGTTTTGACGCCTGTGTTATAACATCTCAAACTTTAGTAAAATTTAAATATATTTTTTTTAACTTCCCGCTAAAAAAAATTAAATTTTTTTTTAAAATCGGGAAGTTATTGGTTTCACCCCGTTTTTCGAAAATCGAGTTTTCATCGGATCTCAACGTTTTGAGGTCTTAGGAACCTCCCCTGACTATTTTTACGAGGGTGTCTGTATGTCTGTATGTACGTGTGGATGTGTGTGTGTGTGTGGATGTATGTAAACCTCTTATAACTTTTGAACGGCTTGACCGATCGGAATGAAATAAAAAGCATTCCAAAGAGTTCCATCTAACTTAGATTCCCTGTAAGTTTGAACCGATTCAAGTTGGTAGATTTCGAGAAATTTTAAAATAACCGAAAAAAACAATTGGTAAAAATGATGTTTTTTGGGCATATCTTTTTGGCTATTGCATCGATCAATTTCATAACCTAATCAGCTCTCAAGCTCAAAAAGCCACGTCGAATGCCGTTTTGCAAATTAAAATCGGTTGATTCGTTCGTGAGATATCGTTGTCGAAAAATTTCAAAAAAAAGTGTTTGTTTTTCAATAACTTAAGAGATTTTTTGACTAACCGATTTTGCACTCCCGGTAACGTTTTTAGGTCTCAAAAAACTGCGTCCAATGCCATCTTGAACATCAAAATCGAATAAGGCGTTAAAAAGTTATGGCTTTTTAAACATTTCAAAAAAAGTCAAAAACGTCAAAATACGTCACGTTACTATAGCTTTGCGGTTAAAACTAGCGGGAAGTTGCAAGGATGGCCTTTAAGGTCAACCTCTTTTCGAATTTTTTTATTCGGAAAGATGATTTTACCTTTTTAGCAGAAGTTAAGGAAAAGAAAAAGAATTTAAATGTGGAATTAAATAGGCAAGATAACTTTAGTTTACTAACTTAATAATAGTGGCAGTAAAAGCGGCATTTAATATTAAAAATTAAAATTTCTTACATAATAATCAATTTCATGGCCATTGCCGACAGCGACAGGTACTGATTGTGGTTGTCCATATGCTAGACCTCCATGTGGCTGATAAGCAACTGCTGGTGCTTGATAGCTCACTCCTGAGTGACCACCATAGCCTCCATATCCTGCTAATCCTGCGAGCGACGGGACAATAATAACTGCTAACTGCACTACCTAAATCAATTTTAACAACGTATAGCAACAGCAATTAACAGTTTAATGTGAGTAAGTACGGTTTTATAAGAAAAGAAAAGGAATATACAATATAAACAAATATTTCTAGAATTATGGATTCCCGTGTTTTATAATACAACCTTTGTCTTCTTTACTTTATCTGCAATACTTTATTTAGTATTATATATTTTGTTTTAAATCAGGTTAAATCTATTCAAAGGATTTCACGACTATAGAAATAGAAAACAAATGACAAATATCTTCCATGTATCATCGCAACAATATCGGTAAAACACAAATAGGTTGCTTCTAATGAGATTTATGTGTTTCTATAGTCGAAGAATCGTGAGATATCAAGACGGTATACCTTCTTCTCACGCTACTTTTACAATAAATACTGGAAATACCATTAATGCAATATCTCTCAAGTGCTAAGACGATATAAAGGGTTTACAATTAATTAGTTATTAAATTTTGACTATTGATAGATGTCTAAATTAGAAATTGTAAATTACAGTTATAAGATAACTGATTTCTATTATCTACAAATAAACTTAAACCTAAAACTAGTACCTTCTATCTATTCTCGTTGATTTATTATTTTCAGTCTGTAAAAATCTCAACACGCTTCTAGGATATATTGATTTTTTTTGTCAAAATATTCTTATTATTTGTAAAAATTTCTGATTTATAATTGGACCATTTCATATACCCTTAGTCTGTATTTTTTATCAAAAATATATAACTTCCTTGAGGCTGGGTTTTTATACTAGATTAAAATTAATATAAAAAATGGTTGGATAATTTTTATCTATTTAATGGATTAAAACAAATGATGATTAAGTTATATAAAAAATAAATTTGTTATTTAAAATAATCCGTACTTACAATAAAGAACATCTTAATCGACAGCAATCGATTCACAATAAAACGTAAAACTGGGGAGAACGCCTCCCTATCCAATACTATTTATAGTACTGAAAATACTAACTCCTTCACCGCTGATCGCAGACCTCAAGGTCTACACGATTTTTTTAGCTATGAATTTTTCTTAATATCGATGTAGACAAGACTATCATTACTGAAACCTTACGTTTCTGCTACCGCTGCTTATTTCTTCTACAATTCATTTAAAGAGTGAATCATTAGATTTAACAGAATTTCTGAGTTTTATTAGGTAATTTAAATATAAATCTATAGATAAATATTCTTTGTGCTGTCTTTATTTACAATAATATATATTATAGACCGGGAGATGGTGACACAAAATATTAGGTCATTTGTACCAGTATGGCGGTTCTTCAGGAATCTAATTACGTAAAGGCAAAAAGGAAAATGATGGTCATAGCGCTCGCACCGGCGGTCCAATCGCGTGGGCGTTAATCGAACGCGTCGGATAAATAACGAGTGTCGAACGATTTGTTCCACAAAAATGCTTGTATTTTCAGATAGTCGAAAAAAAAAGAAGTAGGCGTTAGCGGAATGCCATACTTATCGGGTGTGACTTACAGCCCGCCATACCGACGCGAATAAATTAATTTAAATAAAACAATTCAACCATTTGTACCAGCCTAATTTTTGCATAGCTAATCATCATCGAGTAGCCATTCACGAAAATCACCTTGCCATACTTTTCCGACAATTCGCAGCCGCCATACCACTGCAAAGGATTAATATTTTTTTTTTGCCAAACGATTTGTACCTCCCTGAAACTTTTTTTAACAGTTCCCTGTATGATCATAAATAGAATTCTGATAATGCCATATCTGTGGGAGGTGGCGAAAGTGAACAATATTTTTTTTAAATTCTAAGATTTTGTTCGTAATTCGAACAATTTGTACCAGTATGGCACTAACTTTTCCTGTAATTTTGAGGTTTAGCGAATATAAATACAAAGTTTCAAACACCTAATTGGCGGCAATCTTGTCTTATAAGCAAAAGTTAGATGTTATGTTGTATAATATTCTGCGGCTCCCACCGCTCGAAAGATTTCTCGAATTGTAGAGATCTTGGCTCATCGTATTAGTTCGGGAGCCCAGAGGGTTTTCGTAGCCGTGAAAGAGACACCAAAGTTTTTTCTACGTATTTTGAGCCCCTGATTACATATATCAAGGGTGGATTCCCGAGAAATGGTTAGGAAATTTGTTATTAACATATAATTTGTTACTAATAAAAAAACTGTTTTTTCATATCTTGCTCGAGTGTGACAGTCTTCCGCCCCATAGTTATATTATGGGATAATTTTTTTTAGGTTGAATTTTATCCAAATGAACCGAATACAATGATGCCATACTGTAACAAATGATTTTATGTCTTGTACCTTGAAAACGTGTCGAAAAATCAGGTTTTTCAAGTATGGCGCCATTTTTTCCCTCGACTAAAAGTATGGCAAATATAATAATGGTCACATTTCACATTGTATCGTATAATTGCCAAAAATCCAAATGCCATACTGGTACAAATCGTTAAATTTTTTAATTTTTTTTCACCTTTTAGCTCAAGTCCGACAGTCATCCGCCCCATGGTTAAAATCTGTAATAATTCTTTTTAGGTATAATTGCATCCAAATGACGAGAATACAATGATGCCATGATGTTAAAAATGATTTTACGTATTTTACAGTCGTATTTTTAAAACGTGTCAAATAAATAAGTATTTGAAGTATGGCAGCACTTTTTCCCCCTACTAGAAGTATGGGAAAAATAATAACGGTCACATTTTGTCAAATACTTTCCAAAAATTCAAATGCAATACTGGTACAAATCGTTTGGCAGAAAAAAAAATTAATACTTTGCAGTGGTATGGCGGCCATTGGGAATTGTCGGAAAAGTATGGCAAGGTGATTTTCGTGAATGGCTACTCGACGATGATTAGCTAAGCAAAAATTAGGCTGGTACAAATGGTTGAATTGTTTTATTTAAATTAATTTATTCACGTCGGTATGGCGGGCTGTAAGTCACACCCGATAAGTATGGCATTACGCTACCGCCTACTTCTTTTTTTTCGACTATCTGAAAATACAAGCATTTTTGTGGAACAAATCGTTCGACACTCGTTATTTATCCGACGCGTTCGATTAACGCCCACGCGATTGGGCCGCCGGTGCGAGCGCTATGATCATCATTTTCCTTTTTGCCTTTACGTAATTAGATCCCTGAAGAACCGCCATACTGGTACAAATGACCTAATATTTTGTGTCACCATCTCCCGGTCTATTAATACCTTCTTTGAACAATGTTTATTTAACTTGTCAAATAGAAAATGTACAGATTAGAAAATAAATACATAAATAAGTTTATTAAAACTGGAAATAAAAAAATCAGTTATTTACAAAATTTAAAAAAAAAATGGTAACAATAGTAAGAATGTATTAGGTAAAGGAGGCTAAACTTAAAAGTTACCTTTAAACTTTAAAGGGTTGCAGAATACTGGTATCTAAACGAAATAATTTAAGAAGACACTACAAAACGGTGTCATGACTGTTATAGTACCAGCAAAATTAGCCGAATGACAGGATAGACACAAAGAAGGGTATCAGTTTTTAAAAAATGTTCTAGAACAAATAAATAGGGAAAGTATGAAAGAAAGATTGATTTAGGTTTAACATCTTTAATTAAAAGTTATACGTAACCTACTGCTTAATTGGTCAAAATTCATTTTCTATTTCATTCTCATGTTTAATAATCCATACTTATCATCATGCAAGTGGCTTACAGTGCCTGTGTATGCTTCATACTGTAATTTAATCTGGTAGGTGTCTTCCAATCGCCAACTTAATTGATAATTATTATCTTTTCCTAAAAAAAATTAAAAACCTTTTTTGCCACATGATTTTTATCGCTTTTTTAGTTTGTATTAATCTTAAATTGACCTTTTTCCCCCTTTTCGCTTTAAAACTCCCGTGTTTGAATTATGGATGGATTCTCCAAATGTTACTCATAGTAACCTGTAGCTTCCTCCTACCTATGTTTGATTGAATTAACTGATATTACATTTGTAATAAATATTTATTAGGTATTGTAACGTTCGTTTTTGAGCATACCATCCTCACTATATATTTTTATTCTGTTCAATTTTTATCGCGCCGGTGCGAAAGGTGGATTGCCAAATTGGTAGGAGAAATAATGTTTCTTCGACGGAATAATTTTTCAATTCTTTCATTTCATCTGCGATTCTTAAAAAATTCAGAATTAGTTTCTGACTACCTTCGCCCTTCATTCTGGTAAGTACCTTTTTGCTTTTGTTTTAATTTTATTTGTTAGAAATAATCCAAAATGCGGTGAATATATTATTTTAAGTATTTTACTGACACTTAATTTTTGATTACAATTGCTATGGTAAAAAGGTCAGTTTTTTGTGGTGTTAAAATATATAAACATGGATTGTAATTAATTTTTTCTCGAAAGTTGGAGAACTAGATAGCGATTGTATTCGATAGCAATTACGTAAAGGTCGGAGTTTTGATTTCAATTTTATTATTAGGGTTATTGCCAAATCTGAGAAGGGCCCTATTTAGGAACAAGCTAAATTAATCAGAAAAATTTCGCTGTCTGCCGACAGCCATTTTGAAGCCGACACCAGGTGTAACCATTCCCGGGATTGGTCCCAAGGAAGTTCCTTTAAAGGAAAGATCTCTTCCATCCACATTTGCAGTTCCGATCCACCTCTAAACGAACTCCGACAGGATGACTTAGAACAACAAAGATAAGAGATTAAATTAATTAATTAGATTCAATATTTACTAAATTCTTTATTGAGTAATAAATCAACTTAAAACTGATTTTTCAATTTTTATTTGGTTGTCTGTACTTTGCGCCCTATAATTAATGTTTGGAAGGGATTAAATACAACTCAGGAGAAAGACGAATCTACAAAGTTCGCAGTAGCCTATTGAGTTAAATACGGATAGCGTTTTCAGTATGTTCTTATGTGCATGATCAGGGAAAATTGTCGCCTGTCGGCTATTAAAGAACCACCTATGGCCTCTTGTGAAGTATTACTTATGAGCTGCTGACGTGTCTTATCAACCATGTCTAGATATCTTACTTACTTACCTCGAGCCTCCTGACTAGTGTTTTAAATTTCGAGGGACCTTCAAAGGTTATAAATTATTTAGTAAGAAGATATCAGAGGTTCCTTCGATATAAAATACAATGATACGTCATACGTCGAAATCCGCTCGACCGTTTACTGGATACAACGTTAATGCCCTTTTGACAGTTATGATCCCATTAGACCCGTCATCTTACCTTGTACCGCAGCCCCATTCCAACGATATGTCGCACGCCAAATTCCATCAGCCGTTTCTGAAATACTACCCTAGTAACCTTTTGGCAGTTTTATATATGTCTTTTTTAACCCTTCATCTTACCTTATTCGGCATTCTCTTTACAGCGATACGTCCCATGTCGAAATCCGTTTGGCCGTTTACGAGATACTGTAGTAATGTTCTTTTGGCAACATCAATACGGACTTTTTGACGCTTCATCTTACCCTATACCGCAACCCCGTTCCAACGATCTGTCACACGCTGAAATCTGATAAGCTGTTTACGACGTATAGCTATAATGCCTGTTTAGCACTTCATGTTAGGTCTTTTTGGCATCGCATCTTACCCGATAGCTCCTTCCCTTTATAAAGATATGTCACACGCTGAAATCTGATTAGCTGTTTATGAGATATAGCTATAATGCCTTTTTGGCACTTTATTTAAGGTCTTTTTGGCATCGCATCTTACCCTATTGTTTATTTCCTTTACAATAATACATCACACTCTGAAATCTGTTTAATCGTTCCTGAAATACAACTGTAATTAAATATATGTAACCGGTAAAGAAATAAAAAAGTCTTAATTACATATCTAAAACTCGATAGTACGCCTTTGCTAACTTATTATCATCTACAACCGTATGTGACGTATACGGAGCTGTTTGTCTATTTCAACTTTATTTTACAAGTCAGTTGATAGTCCTGTTGGTTAAGGGGTCAACTTTGTACACATGAGTTTGTGGGTTCGAATACCACAACAGCCATCACACAGAATTTTTTTTCCACATTTATTCTCATCCAAAAATTATTCTAAATTCTATTTGGGCACTGGGGATGATGATGAGGGGTGGTAGGGTGACTAAAATGACATTGGGGATAGTGATGAGGGGTAGTCAAGGTACGGTGAAAAAAAAAGGTAAAATTACAGGTAAATCAAAGGTAAGTTCTTGTTGGTCAGGTGAGTGGAGGTGTGTTTTATCTTACCCTATACAGCAACTCCTTTACAATGATACGTCATACGTCGAAATCCGTTCGGCCGTTTACGAGATACAACGTTAATGCCCTTTTGGCAATCGAAGCTATGTGTATTGTTAAACGAGGCCAAGCTATCAACTGCTCATTCGAGGGAGGGGGTACTAAAATCGTGTCACGTGGTCTCGGCCATCACGTGATGTGGGCGGGGCTAAAAGGAACAAAAATGACCAGAATGGACCTTAGATTTTCTTATGGAGATTTACATGTAAAAATGATCGATTTTGCGCTCGAACTGTCATAGCTCCTTTACTGACGCATATAATATTACACCAGGGTAAATGAAAACGAATGGAAAGCGCCCATCAAGACATGTCCAAACCTACATTTGAGATAGGAACTTACTTTTGTTAGCTGTTTGTTGGCTCAACATCTCGTAGACCTGTTCAGTTAAGTTAAAACGATGCTTTTGAGAGTTTATAAACTGCTGAATTGAAAGAATGTTTTTATCAGAGAACACAATGTTTCGAAATTTGCCACGTTCGGCCAAGCCTAACAACTCTTTTGCTCTGTTGAGCGGAACTTTTTTTTCTATGTAGAATCGTGTTTCGTACCTATGTCATGCTGTGATATTTTTTAACTTTCGGGACATTTGATCTTTAACACGTAGATTTCGGTTCTTTACTTTTGAAACCATTTCAAATGCCGATATTTGTCGTCCATCACCATAGCCTTAGGTAATGACATTGGATTATTTAAAACAAAATCATAACTACACTCGACATTTTTCCACGTATTTCGGAAATATACATAACGAGCAAACCTCTTCTGTACACTTTTGAAAGACTTAATGTGACATTCATAAAAAGCTGACAGTACTCCAGGCCCGAACGAAGAAGGTAAGACTCTCGGTGATAAACCTTTACCGTTACGAATAGTAAAACCCAAATTCTTTAAATAATAGAAGTTAGCTACGTGTTCAGTGTTCACGAAAATCAAGCTTGGAATCAAATACAGATCTGCTGATGTGGCGAGTAATCTTTGGATTAGGTCGGCGGTTAGTGTCATGGTCTCTAAACACCTAAATAGTGAAATTTATGGTTTCTGCAGATTCAAGATACGCCCCAATCGCTTCGTACTTTATGACACATTTGCTTGCTTTAGACTCGATTATCGCTCTCTATTCATAACGTAGATTGCAACACCATTAAGTGAAGACTTCTGTGCTTCGCGTGCTGTTCTATTGTCAGATCAATATATGTATATCGCGTGTACACTGTATTTTTTAAAGCTCCACAAAATAAAAGTTGGAAAAATAACTGTTCCAAAATCAAAATTTTACTTTAAAACTTTAAAAATGGTAAAAATATTCAAATCACCACAAAGCAATATAATTACCTAATTTTTTAACATTATATTAATATTTAAGACAATATTTATATTTATCTATTTAGTCCACGTATATTATATAAAATACGTGCAATACGGAAATATGCTGTATATTGTTAAATAATTGGTTACAAATTGGTACTTGCCTGAGAGAGATTGGTCTAAATCGTGAGAAAAATATCAGTGATCTATGAAGTACCTACACCAGAAATTACTTAAGCATAACAACCACTTAGAACAACTATAATTTTTCTATTTATCTTTTAAATAAAGACCCTATTGCAACCATCCTTCTACTTTAGTTTTAAATTGTTATCCAAGGTTAGCGTTTTAATCCGTCATTAAATATTTTTTCGCCAGATCATTTATTATTGGAAATACTTTTCCTTGTTATTGTATATTTTTTTAGATTTGTTACTTGTTATTTATGTTTACAATTAAAATTATATGATTAAGTCTTGTTTAACTTAATAATCAAAACTGTACTAACACTTCATTTTAATAAATATTCGTGACTACGATATAGGCTTACTCCTCCAATTTATTCCAAGGATTTTTTAATAAATCCGGAATTCTCTATGTCATACTGTGTAAATAAGCAAATTAAAATAAGTACCATTAGATTAACTCAATTATGGAATGTATTACTGTTTTGGAATGCGAATGCAAAAGAGCATAAGAATACTTTAGGTATGTTAAATTACAATAATAATACAACTTACTCTTAAATATTCCTGTTTAATTAATAATTACTAAGAATATATGAAAAATTAACTGACATAACTAAAATTTTAATTTTAATTTTAATAGATATATAAAAATATACAGAACTTAATTGACATCCAATACTTATATCAAAGTAATATCATTGGTAATAAAAGAGAATGTCAAGAATGCCGAAGAACAAGATCACAGTTTTTGAACCGTAGACAGGGACCTTTCTACAGATTTTGACGATCTTCTTGAGTCCCCAGGATTATACAAAAAACACTTGACGAAGGTTTCTGTGGTTGCCTTCGTCCTTGCCAAATGAAAGGCCTCACGCCTGACTCCATCCCAAACTCCACAATCCATCCCTGAAAAGGACATCCTAACATCCAAAATCCAACAACAGTAGGTACACATCTGTAAACCAATTATTCCTAGGATTCTTGTATCTTTGTTAATAAGGTTATCTATGAAATTTAATAAAATTTTGTTTTGTTTCATTGTATCGTTAAAACCCGATTTTAGTTAAAACCAGATTTTACTAGGAAAAACTAGTATTAACCAAGCTCTTTAGACAATATTCTTGTGTCCAAAAATTTAGTTAGTGATTGATTCTTTCCTTTATTAAATATTTAACCAAAATAACAGAATTTTTCTTCAAAAATCAATCAGTTACATTAATATTTTTTGTTTTTTATAAACCTGTTCGAATTTGCCGCGAAAACGCTCTAAACTATCATGGCGTTATGAATGACGTCACACAGTGCAAAACAAAACAAACTGTGAATGTCAATTGATAGTGTTGACAATTTTCTTTTAATTAAATTTAAAAATGAATTCCAAGTTTTACAAGTATTGTATAGTGCCTGAGTGTAAAAGCACAAGTGTAATAACACCAAATAAATTGTTTGTAAGAGTTCCTAACAATAAACAAATACGGAGAAAGTGGTTGAAACTTGCACGGAGAGATGATGCCCATAGTTTGTCTTTAGATTCAAGAATGTACTATTGTGAAGATCATTTTGATGTAAGTATTTAAAATAATAATAAAGTTTCAGTACTTTTTTAGTATATTATAATGACGAAATACTTAGATTATAGCTATTTAGTTAATTGAATTATTTGAGGTTAGTTCGAGGTTAATTTGGTTCTGACTTAGTTTCATGTTTTATTTTATTTTTGCAGTTGCCAAACGATATGATTAACTATATGGAATATCATATCATGGGAAAAGTATCAAGAGTGTGTATGAAACCAGATTGCATTCCAACGAAATTCGAGTGCCAAGAAGACAGAAGAAAGCGAACAATCAGCAGCACTGAACGGCCATACATTTTAAAGAAACAACGAATGATGCCCGTTGCAGAGTGTCTTAAAGAATATGACGAAAGTTCTATACCAAGTTCATCTCACAAAGATACTTCTATCACTTCAAGTATGTACCTAAGATATAACCGTTTAGGGAACAAGTATGTTAGGGTGTCTGTTATTTCCCAAATTGGGTTTTGTTCTCCAAATGCCCCTCAAATTTTTAGGTTACAACCTAACCAAAATTATCAGACGCAAACCAGTCCTCAATATTCACATTAACCCGTACCTAAATCATAATACATTTCCCATTTAAATAACATGGCATTTTTGCACTTTTTGCCGTTAATTTTTTTTTTCACTGAAACAAATGTAGCTAGAAATAATTAAATAACTATTTCTTGTAGGAAATTTAACGCTCTACAAAAAAGATCTGCATTATTTTTTCGATAAAATTTGCCGTTGGAAAGTTATTCAACATCAGTGTTAAATTCATCGTTTTTTTTTAATTATCACCATAATTTTTATTTATATTAAACTAAATACATACATATAGGTAATAAAATTAACAAATACAAAATTTGGATACAAAATAAAGTATATTATTGCTTATAAATAATAGTATCACAATGGTATCACAATATTTATTGTACGTTTTCTCAGGTTGTTCACAGATGTCGTTAGATTACAGAACGAATAAATTTAAAACGTGATTTCGTTTAGCTTTTTGTTTAATTGCCTTAAATTCAATAATCTTAAAAAAAAAAATATTAAAACACAAATTTATATAGAAGTACGTTACCATATTAATATAATTGGAGTTACTTCATAATTTTAGTACAAACAAAAAGCGATAGTAAATAAAAAATAGGTAAATTATGAATTTAACTATGAATACATTTTTATCGTTGAATAACTTTTAAACGGCAAATTTTATCGAAAATATCCTTCAGATCTTTTTTGTAGAGCGTTAAATTTTCTACAAGAAATAGTTATTTAATTAAATTAATTGTACTGACCCTTACTATTTGAAAGTTCATTTTATTAGGAATAATAAAAAACTCTTAGTTTTTTATATAACTTTCACTTTTAATTAAAAACTTTTTATATTTTTTAAATTGATGACATGTTTCGCTTCAATAAGCATCGTCAGATTGACATATATCAAACTAAATACATACATATAGGTAATAAAATTAACAAATACAAAATTTGGATACAAAATAAAGTATATTATTGCTTATAAATAATAGTATCACAATGGTATTACAATAAATATAAAGCGAAACATGTCATCAATTTAAAAAATATAAAGTTTTTAATTAAAAGTGAAAGTTATATAAAAAACTAAGAGTTTTTTATTATTTTTATTATTCCTAGTTATTTAATTATTTGTGCAAAAATGCCATGTTATTTAAATGGGAAATGTATTATGATTTAGGCACGGGTTAATGTGAATATTAAGGTCTCGTTTGGGTCTGATAATTTTTGTTAGGTAATAATCTAAAAATTTGAGGGGCGGTTGGAGAACAAAACCAAATTTTGGAAATAACTGACACACTAAAGTAGGTATATTATTTTTATCCTTTTTAATTTTTTTTGGTTTATTTTTAGATAACCAGTTGGAAGCAGAAAATGTGGAAAATATTATTATAAATAAAACAGCAGATAAATCAGTACAAGCATCAGTAACACACAAATTCAGAAGTAAAGCTGTGCAAGTTGAAGTGAAATACAAAGATCAGGCACTGTCACCATTAAAACCATCAGTAGTATCGAGTTTCACGTCACCATTCAAAGTTAAAAGTTTCCAGAAATCAATTCCATCCGGAACAGGTAAAACTGCAGAAAATATATTTACTGAAGGCGAGCACTCAGACAGTGATATTTCCAGGAGCCACACACCTTCTGTACAATCATTACAAACTAATTCATCTTCTGACTTCAGTGAATTACTTGAAGAAGATAAAAAACTACAAGCTACGGAGACTCTAATGAACACAGTAAAAAAAATAGAGAAGAAGCCTCGATTGTACATAGGGGTTCCAGATACTTGTTATTACTTGATTGACATTATTAAAGACAGTTTAAATATTCCCAAACATCATTTATTGTTTTGTTTGCATAAAATCAGGTTGGACAGTACGTTTAATCAACTGGCAGATGATTATGAAATTACTTCATCATATTTGAGCAAAATATTTATTAAAAATATACCCTTAATCGCCAGTGTTATGCGTCCTTTTATTGTTAATCTAGACAGTGAAATGACTAAACAAACCTTACCTATACCATTTAGACACAATTTTCACAATGTGAGTTGTATCATTGACTGCCTCGAAATTGAGGTGCAGAAGCCATCCAAGGCAGTAAATCAAGCTCTATCCTGGTCAGATTACAAAAAGGCCAATACAATTAAATACCTGATATCCTGTACACCAAATGGATTAGTAAACTATATTTCACCTGGATTTGGGGGCAGAATAACGGACACCTTTTTGGTGGAATCGTGTGATTTTTTAAAGACATTAAAGCCTGGTATGCGTGTTTTGGCAGATAGAGCGTTTAAACATGTAGAACAATTTTTGTGTAAGTCAGGAGTTACTCTGGTGAGACCTCCAAGTGTTAACAGTGGAGTGAAAATGAGTAAAAATTAAGCAAGGTTAACTAAACAAATAGCCAGCTTAAGGATACATATAGAGCGTGTAATTCGTCGCTTACGAGAATTTCGTATGCTAAAACCACATGCATGTATAAATGTTAACTTTATTAAAATACTTGACGATATAATACTTATAGCATGTGGTTTAGTTAATTTGCAAGACTCGTTAATACAATAAAACATACAAATACATAAAAATTGTTTTATTTATCACGAAAACATTACTGACCTCCGAATAAATATATTTATACAATCTTATATTACACTCTTATATAATAATGGATATATGTTATTTTTCCAGAACGGTACTGATTTCTCACTGATCAATTTTTCCGCATATTCTTGATTGAATGGCACATTTATAATTACTACTTTTTTATTTGTAACATAATCAGGGTCAGCTACACAAAAGTAACCACTTTTTTTCCTCGTCAGATACATTTGTAGTTGTATTTGGGCATTATATTTTTCTGTAGCCTGGCCATTCTTAATATAGTTTTTATAAGTTTTTGCACTTATAGGACATTTAATTTCGATAATGTAATCTTCACAAATTCCATCCGGAGAACCAGCTATCATTGGGTATTTAGTACTCAATAGTCTCAATACCAGACCACACTTTTTAATTGTTTTTCTCAGCAGTTTTTTTACAGTCTTTCTCACTTCATCTTCTAGCATACGGCCACGTTTCATATGCTTGGTCTCAGGAATTTTGCCTCCTAGTATTAGGGATACAAGTGTGCCGTCAGTTACCTTGCAACGACTAACTTCAAAAGCTCTTGATGCAGTTATCCGACCATATCTCAATTCAAACCAAAGATTGCTTTTCGCTTGATCACTTGTCTCTTCTTTAACTTTCTCAATTAAAGCTGATGTTATAGTGACTTTACTTAAAAATGTATCAACACACTTCTCTTTAAATTTTAACACAAGAAGATGCATTGAGAGTGTCTCTGTTTCACTTGGTAAATAAGAAGGTTGGTATTTTAAAAGCTCGCAGTTTTGCAGTTTTCTTTTCTGTCCTTCTTCTATGAATTTTAGGAATACTAAATCATTAGCAGGCAATATAGGACTGCCCTTTGACAATTCTTTGGCTGTGATAGATTTTAAAGAACTGCCTACTCTTGACAACTTGGATTTTTTCCAGTAGCACTCAGTTGATGTGCAAGATGGCTCCTCGCTACGACGGTGAACCCAAAATAAAAAAGCGATTGCGTGTTTGCAACCACCTCTCGAAGCAACACAGTCGTCACATTCTACGGAAACAATCACATCATCCTCTTCGTCCACAATTAAGGTGCATCCATATAGTTTAGCATGGACTTTGTGTTCTGGACACATTTTGCACTTCACTATACACAATTTGGCGTCACGCTTGAGCTGCACGTAGCTTATGGCGTCGTCTCCGTATGAAGCTCGAGAAGACCTGAAAGCAAATATAACTATTAGCCATTGTAAACATCACAAAATATTTAACCTAAAATAATGTCATTTGAACTCTTTTTTTAAGAGAAAACTGAATTAACTAACTAAATAATATTTTACATTTGTTTTTACTTACATTGAAGTTTTAACATTGCGAAATTCCGAAGAGCAAAAGTCACTGTTTGTTGCGAAAAATGTTCCGAGCATAACAGCGTCAATTCTTGGTAGATTCGTAGAATTTGCTTTGCTAAATCCAGGCTGCATCGTTAATTATTTTAAACTAGTAAAATAGTCAGCAAAACTGTTTATCTATTATAAAAAAATGCAAAAAAATGGGAAGAATTCTTCGATCACTACTGTGTTTAGGTTCTACTAAAACTAAAACGTCAACAACAACAATGGCGGACGCACTCTGTGACGTCATGCTTTCTGATTGGTGTTCACTGTCACATGACTAAATATATTTTTTTCAGTTTTAAATTCCTTAAAAATAACATTAATCTTTATATTTTATTGCAAATAATAAACTTCATTGACATCTATTAATAATAACAAAACTATAGATACCACAATAAACCCAATTTATTATTAGTGGACACAAGCCTATTCTCGTTTTAACTAGGTAAAACTAGAATTGTCTAATAATTTTAGTTAAAACTAAAAATTCTAAAAACTGCAAACAGTTTTTACTGGTTAAAACCAGTTTTTACCAAAGTGCTTTAGTAAAAATCGTTGCGCAATATCCATTGCACTTACACGAATGAAGTGGGGGAACTGGCTAAATCCTTTTTAACGTCTATTTCGTCATTTCTGTCTTTTTATTTCTGGAGTCGAGAGCAATAGTTCTACCGATCTGTGAAAATTAGCGCGTACCTATTTATCCGTCTTTTAGTGTACTCTTCGGAACTATTTAAAGTTGTTGTGACATATTGAAAACTAAAACTGCTAGAAAATATGCTAATATAACAATTGATATGATAAATTCTTTTATATCAATGTGTGAAACTTGTCAACGAAAAAAGAAAAAGAAAAAAAAGTGCTTGTTTTTAAACCTACTCTTCTTTTAGAAATGAATAGCCGCTATCAGGTGGACTTGATAGATATGCAATCGCAAGAGGATCATGGTTACAAGTTTATAATGGTTTACCAAGACCACCTGACAAAATTTGTTTTGTTAAGGCCATTAAAAAGTAAGAGGGCGCAAGAAGTTGCCAATCAGTTAATAGATATATTTCTAACTTTTGGTGCGCCATGCATCTTACATTCAGATAATGGCCGAGAATTCGTTAATGCCGTAATAAACGAACTGGTATTATGTTGGCCTGAAGTAAAATTGGTCCATGGAAAACCAAAGCATAGCCAAAGTCAAGGTTCGGTGGAGCGAGTTAGCCAAGATATTGAGAAAATGTTTGCAGCCTGGATGCTAGATAACAACACTACAAGGTGGTCAAAAGGTATTGCATTTGTGCAATTTATGAAAAATAGATTCTCGCATAAAACAGTCACCATATCGAGCTATGTTCGGCATTGAACCTCGAGTAGGGCTTTCGACTTCAAGTTTGCCATCAGAAAAGTTAAGCAAATTGACTGATGAAGATGACTTACAAAGAGTTATGCAGTATTTGCACGTTGTACTTGCAAAAAGACTTGCAACACTAATAGGTGCTTTTGGAAAAAAAAGGAAAGTTGTGTAATTCTAAATGCCACGACAGTCAACCCTGCAGGAACAAATAATAAGTCCGGAGCATACGGTGGTTCTGCTACGACAACGGTGTTGTTTTTGGTCAAAAACTCACGAACAAACATTATCATGATGCAAAATCCATGACTGGTTTTCCCACAAATCCTTGCGTTACTTTTAGGTAATATTCCTTGTTGACTGTACGACCTTGTGGCAAGAACTCATAATGTACTACGCCATTGTAACCGAAGAAAACAGTGTGCAAAACCAAAATATGTTTAAAAACAAGTAACCGCTCTGCCTCTGCGGCAGTATAGATAAATGCGCTATCCGCCATAATTAGAGGTGTCAGGTTTGAGTCCTGCCGAATGTAACATGTTTTTAATTTCCACCTAAAGTCAATTTTTAAAATCTCATGAAAGATTTCTGAAATATAAGTATAATTTACTAAAAATCCATGGTTATAATCCCCTCACTGACATTAAATATAAGACAGAATACAAAAAAAGTAACTTGATGTTTTAATTGCAATTTTACACTTAATCTCTCTCTTTGTTATTAACTTTTCATATATACTCAAGAAGGAACTGATAATGAGCTTCATACTAGTCATCTGTGGCGAAATGATTGAAGAGCTTTTGGCGTTAGACAGAGACTACATTTTTAATTCCTACCCAAATTTGTCATTTTTTAATTTCTTATTTTTTTCTGCTTTTTCATAAATGGATATTATCGATCACATGTGTCCACTCTTTCCTGTTTCTGATGGCACTGAACAAATTCCCTATTGTTCTTAGCCCATTGCCGCACATTTTTGATCATTAACATTTTCTTTTTACCAACTACTCTCTTCCCTTTAATCTTTCCTTTAATAACCAGTTGTAACATTGGATACCTTTTTTTTTACTACGTGGCCTAAATATGCTGCTTTCCTGTGGATAATGGTGTTTAGTAAATCGCGATCTCCCCACACAGCACAAACATATACATAGAATATTCTCAGAATATTGATCAGGAATATTTGAATATTCTCAGAATGTTCTCACTAAATACTTGAATATTCTTAGAATATTCCTACAAAGTGAAAAGTAGAGCAAATTGCAGGTTCTACGAACGTTCTTAGAATGTGTTATGATACATTACTAGAATATTCATTGAACATATTATGAACTTGCCATAGTATATTCCTAGCACATTCGGATGAAAAAAAATGCATTCTTTTCAATACTTTATTAAGCACACTATACTATTAATAATAGTTACTCTTTCCCTTGCCGCTCTTTCGCTTTCACAAGCCAGTATTTAATGCTGGCCTCTATGTCGGCAGCAGTGACTGTTCTATGTTGCATTTGAATAGATTCTAAAAACAACAAAATTATGAATATTTCACTGGAAAAGATTTCAGTTAAAGTACAAAAATAGTTCTTTTAACTTACCAGTAATTGTCAGTGCAATGGTTAGTGTCGAAAACACCGACTTCCCCTTAAAACCAAACCAGCTGTAAGACATCGCCAACTGGTTGGTAAATATCTTCTCCAACAAACGCCGACTCATTATTTTATAGGTGGAGCCCCCATAGCGTGCTAGCTCCTTTACCTAAAAGTTTTTATTTTTAATATATTCTGTAAATAAATTTAAAATATAACTTACAAATTTATCCTTCATATCTTTGTTGGATAAAAATTTTTCAACTTCCTCCAAATCCTCCTTGGAATTCAGAGGAAAATTGAATTTTTCAATAATTTTCTCTTCTGCTGGGATGTCAATGTTGTCTGCAATTATTTGCCTTGTCTGAACGTTAGACAAAGTATCTAATTTATAATTAATGACAGTGAGTAGTCTCAAAATTTGTTTTTTAAAAGCATCATCTACAAAATTAAATATGCTATAACTTTTTCAATTCATTTAATACCTTTAGATTACCATTAACAGAGCATGTTCTTTATAGATTAATTTTCTCAACAGTTACCTGATAAAGTGGATGGTCTCTGGATTAAATCAAAATCTCTTATAGGGGTGGGCATGTCATCAACATTAAAAATAGATTGTGTATTTTGTTTAGAAATGACATTGACACTTTTTGGAGTTGCTTTACTTTGGTTCACTGAAACAATATAAACTTATTAATGCATTCTAAAGTACTCACATTTTGTTGCATACATTTTACGGTTGAAGTTGAGGAAGGCACAAAAGTAACAGAAGTATCTTGTGAGTCATTGACAGGCCTGCATGCGGTTACTCTACTCTGATTCACTGAAAAAATAATATAAACTTTTTAATGTATTCTAAAGTACACAAGTTTTGTTGCATACATTTTAGGCGGATTAAAATTTATTAAATCAAAACTTAATAAAGTTTGATTCTTCACTTTTTTGTAATAGGTACTAGTTTGTTTAGGCATTATAGTAATCTTATTTGATCACAGCCAAATTATATATATTTTAACCAACACAAAAACTTTAATAGAAGCGTGAACTTTTAAAAATTTAGTGAGAAATACAATAGGTTAAAATAGAATGAAATTTTACTTACCACTTTCAGATCTATCTACACACACGAGAATAGCGTAATAATATCTATATTATATGATACACGATACAAAATATGAACCTGAACACAAAATTTGTGCTTATTTGCCGAAAAAATTAGGGAAATGAACAAAAAATTAGTCACTCTAACGCGGGAAATATCATCTTTGGACCCAAAAAATATAGGTTATAATTTCTTCTTCTTTTTCTTATTTCTCTTTTATAATTATTTTAGATACTAATATGCTAGCTACTCAGCTCAAAGACTTTCCCTGTAAAATGAAAATCGTCGAGATGAAATATGAATATGCATGTATAAATTTCCTTCCTTAGACTTTTTTTCCCACTCATAACCCGCAAAAAGAGGTTATATATAATATTAAAAAAATCTGAGAATATTTTCTGAGAAATAAAATTATGTATTCGTGATGTTTGAAAATATTTTTAGACTATAGAAATTCACATATATTTTGTTCTGACTGAGAACATTATTAGAATGTTCAAGTCATATACTAGGGAATTTACTGAAATCGGAAAATATGAACTTCGTGAGAACATTCTGAGAATGTCCGATAAGATCTCAGAACATTATCAGAATGTTCTAATCATATACTGTAGAATATTCTTAAATCAGAACATTTACACTTTGTGAGAATATTCTGAGAATATCCAGTGCTGTCTGGGTCTGTGAACTGTTCGTAGAATTCTCTCGCTTATTTTTTTAGCTGCCCATGGGACTTTTTGTATCCACTTTTAGTGTCCAATCCTCCATTTCATTCAGCAACTCTAAACAGACGTAACATTTTGCAAATCTGATTCGTAGGTTAAGGTCAAATTCCGGATTGGTAAGAATTTCTCATTAATATTCATTTATTGTTTGTCTAATTTATAAATTAATTTTTTTTATAAAAAATGGCATTAATAATTAGTTTAAGACTTTTTTTATTTCCCTGAATAAATAAAGATACAAAATAGAGCTCTAAAAACGTGACTTAAAGTTTTAATTGTAAAATTGACAAATAATTTTCTTCTGTACGAATTAACGTCATAGATGTGCATTAGACGGAATTAAGTAAGTGTCCGATAACCCATAGGTAAAACAACATATGATTAAAAACGCCGACTAAATGGT